>CM076987.1:20989816-20999816 GCA_039105355.1 Benthosema pterotum
GAAGAGAAGAGAAGAGAAGAGAAGAGAAGAGAAGAGAAGAGAAGAGAAGCAGGCCCATCGTCTGTCTGTCGGTCTGTTTGTCATGGGAGCTTGTGGAATGACTATTTTCATTGCGCAACGTATCCAAAGATGAAATGACAGGTTTTAGTTCAACTGGATCTCTCCTCTGCTAGTCCCTTCTGAATATATTAATTACATTTTACGTCACAGTGATTGGTTCATAACAATCCATAAGAATATTACAAAAGCAGATGACATTGTTGTCATTAACGTGGATAATGTGCTAGCCTGGTTGCTAATCAAACAAACACGGCCAATGAGTGTTACTAACATGTGAATAATAGCAGTAAAATATGTCGGGTGATGATGTTTATAAAACCTGACGCTACATTAATGAAGCACTGGAGGAGAGACACCAGTCCTTGAATCGCAGGGGAAATAAATAGGGTGGCGATTCAGGGCTGGATCCAGGCTAACACCCTCATGCAGTAGTCAACAAAATTCCGTCAGGTTCATGGAGGGGTCTTTATTTTTAGTGTGTTGCATTGTGGGTCTCCAACCAAACAACACAGACAACAAAACGAGAGACAAAGAAGAACGGATGATGAACAGAGAGAGGACGGAGGAGAAGACAGTGTGCCATCTGAGATCTACTGCTTTTTCTGTACTCTCTGTCACCTTCTGCATGCATGCGTGTGTGAGTGGGTGCGTATATGCATGTGTGCGTTGGTTGGTCACGCTATAGGCTCCTGTGTTCCCTTGTGTTCCACAAAGAAAGGGATGCACTCTTGAATAACCAGAGAGAGAGAGAGAGAGAGAGAGAGAGAGAGAGAGAGAGAGAGAGAGAGAGTGTGAGTGAGAAAGAGACAGAGAGAGACCAACAGAGAGACAGTGAGAGTGACAGCAAAGAGACAGAGAAAGAGACAGAGACAGAGAGAGGAATACAGAGAGATAGAGACAGAGAGAGAGAGAGAGACAGAGAGAGAGAGAGAGAGAGAGCCAGCCACTCATCACCCTCCCAGAGGAGAGGACGATACAGATCGCTGAATGAGGAGGAGGAGAGGAGGTGGGACTCACGCAAGTCGTGTGCAGCAGGTTTCGCCTTCCACATCTCCTCCCGGAGCGTTGTCGGTGTTCACCGATTCATTCTCACTGGTCGGCATACTCACTGACACAGACAGACAGACATAAAACAAGATAATGAATGCATGAGTTAACGGGACGTTATTCATCTGGATCGCATTCTCAAACGCCAGGACAACCAGAGGTATTCTTCCACTGATGGTGCTTGCTGCTTTTAAAACTGCTAGAGAGGTGCTGAAGAATTTCCCTTTTCCCAATAGAAAGCATTTATTTCCAAACCTGTAAATAGTAAATACCTGTAAATGACAATGAACTTGGACAATAAAAACATGATCCTTCACTATTTAAGTGGTGTAACCACTTCATTAAGTAGCACTGTGTGTTATGTATGTATGTTCCTGGGTTGCACATGTCTAAGCACATACCGCAAAGCTGTGATCACGGTAAACACGGCTGACGGTAAACACGGCTGACAACCAATCATCCCATTTTCTCTTACATAACACAATATGGACTGCAGCATTGAGAGCGGGCAAAACTGCTACTAGTGCTGTTGTTGATCAAACGGTGTGCGTATTCCTTTAGGGCTTCTGTGACATTTGAACCTTTAAAACTGCTAGTCCCAGTTCTGATTGACTGGTCACCATCATGTGACAGCTGGAAAAAAACACCAATAACCCACTGCTGATGCGCCACATTTGGTAGTATCACTCCACCACCCAAAACCGTTTTTGTTGTTGTTATGGAATCTTGTCGCAGGTGTGTTATTTCCAGTGTTGGTCAGTAACTAATTTTAGATTACATATTACTGTAATATTATTACTTTTGCTCCAAAAAGTAAAGTAACGAGATTACTCTGCAAAAATGGGTAATAAGTAACGCATTACTTTGCAAGTAACGCCAAGTTACTTTTTTAAAATGATCTTGTTGTTGCATGCAAAAATAAAACAGATTGACAAGCTATCGACAGGTATAACAACAGAGATGTGCACTAGATTCTAGATCCAGTCCACACGCTGCATCCTGCGTACAGTTATGTACACTACAAATTGCTTGCTGCTTTATTTTGTATTTTATTTTTAAATACAAGACCTCAACTGTCTTTGAAAACAATTGTGAAAATCTGATTTTGTTAGCTGCAGGTCTGTTTTGTGATTGAAGGTTTATTTTTGTTTTTTCATCTAAGAAAGACATTTACAATGTCGGATTTTGTTGGCTTTGTTTTCAGGAAAGTAATAATGTAATATGTAATATATTACTCTTCGGTTCCAGTAATAAGTAAAGTAATGATATTACTTTGTCTAAGGGGTAACGAGTAAAGTAAAGAAGTTACTTTCCTAAGTAATATTGACCAACACTGCTCCTGAGTTATTTCTACAGCACGTTAGCCGGGAACTACTTTCTTTAGGTGGGCAACTTACAGGCGTCACTGTGCTGCTGTTGATTATTTTAACGGCATTGCTGCAATTTACCAGTTTTAGAGAATCAATAAGCCACTCGCACGTTACCAGTGGATTTTACCCCATTGGGAAGGTAGAAGAACTACCGGTACCTGATCCCTCTTGTGGCTTATTGCTTTATTATTACTTTGCAGACCCAATAGGACGACATTCTTTCTGTCGATACTCACTCTACGTTCATGAGGGACAGCTTGATCTTTTACAAACACGATTTCAGCTGTCTCTTCATGCCAAGAACAATGACATATACCTATGTTTATGTGTGGGAAGGGGAAGGGTGTCGTTTCTATTAATTTGGAATCCCAAGCTGGTGTTTTGCAGTGAAACTATCTAGCCTATACTGACAATTATACTTGTATAAAAACATTGTCTGTAGAACTTGTATATCAGCTATCTTTGACTAAAGTTCCACCTAGGTTATATTACATTATTGTCTTCAACATGCAGTAGGCCATCCCATACTGAAGGGGTCAGCATAGCCATTCAACCATGCAGCATTAGTGCCAGTGGTGTACAACCATATACAGTAAGAATGCAACAGAAGCTGCAAACTCTCCAGCCACACTTACTATCTACTCCGTTACCCACAGCTCTGAACTACAATATGTATATTGTATTTGCAGGCTGTCTGTGTGTGCGGGTGCGCGTGTGCGCGTGCGCGCGCGTGCGTGTGTGTGTGTGTGTGCGCGCGCGTGTGTGCATGCGTGTGTGTGTGTGCTCTCAAAGTTATGGCGGCCCTTGAAATTGAGAAGCACTGATTTAGAGTGGGAAGACCGACAAGGAGATGGCCATGACACGGCCATGGCTATAGTCAGCCGCTGATCGTCTGGTTTGTGTGTCAGGCACGTCGGGGAGAGAGAGAGAGAGAGACGGAGAAAGAGACAACCAAATCCAACTGACTGACTTCTATGTAAACCAAGATGCATTAGCCCCCCCCTCATCTAAATAGCCAGCACTCCCATAGCACCCTCAGTCACAATTTTCTGATTCCGTCGTTGGCGTGTGTGTGTGTGTGTGTGTGTGTGTGTGTGTGTGTGTGTGTGTGTGTGTGTGTGTGTGTGTGTGCGTGTGTGCGTGTGCGTGTGCGTGTGTGTGTGTGTGTGTGTGTGTGCCCGTGTGTTGACCAGTGTTGGGGAAGTTACTTTTAAAAAGTAAGGGCATTATAGTTATAGTTACTTCCCTAAAAAAGTAACTAGTTACTTTATTCCTTACTAAATTATGAAAGTAAGGGCGTTACTTTACTTTACTTTACTTTTTTTTTTAAACATACAAAAAAGGGGTGTTTTTCTGTAGTATTTGTGCTTACAAGTTTAAAGTGAAATTCTTCCCATTTTCAACATTTTACTGACATTAATATGCCTTAGAGATGTTGCGTGGACAAGACAAAGATCTCCCCATTCTGTGTTTACTAGAAATGGAGGTTGTGTTTCGCATGTTAATGATTTTTCTTTTAGGACCTTTTTTTTTTTAAAAACGGGTTGGAATTCCCCTTTAATTTCTTTGCTGAGGACAATGCTTGCTGTCTACACTTCACCTCAATGTTTTTGTTTTCGTCCACGTCCACAGTCGTTTTCAACCTTTTTCATACCAGGGCCCACTGTTTATTCTGCATTTAGCCACGGACCACCATTTGAGAACATTTTGGCCTCACAGACCCCAAAACTAAAGATCTATTTTCTTTTTTCCACAATATCAGGCTGGATTTAAAAAAACAAAACAGTCAAACATACAGATATAAAGAACCATCAAACTTCTACATTCTCTACTTGTGTAGACTTGGGCTAATTCAGATGATGATTATTTTAACTCTTGTAAACATGAAACCAAATGCGTTTGGTTTCATGTTTACACTCTCAAAGAATTGCATCTGGTTAACCAACTTTCCATCATTTAGTGTGAGGACCACCTGGAATCCTCCCCGGACCACCTGTTGAAAACCCCTGCTTTACCAGCAAGAATGTAAAATAGTGTTTATATTTCCGCGCTGCAAAGGCTCCGGTCACGCTGTCGTCCTCGTATCATTGCGTCTGAGAGCGTATTTTACCGCAGCTCAAATGCTAGTGTGTGTGCGCTGCAACACTCCTGGTTGTGTCTGTTTCCTTACAAGAGGCCAGAGCCTTTAGTTACACGAAAACCCTGTTCACTTCATGGCGCCACTTCAATGGCGGCTCATCTATATACACTTCTATTGAATTGGGACAACCGAGGTTACCGGATGCATTTAAGTCTATGGGATCATAAGCATTTTTTTCGGCCCCTCAATGTCACAGCTGTTCTACTAGATGGCTCTGCTCTGCTCAACGAATAAGACTGGCTCTGATTGGCTTATACTTATCACGTGACACACAGATATATTAAAACTAGATCAGGCATCCGGAGGAAACAATGCAAGTGGACGAAGGGGAACTTTCCTTCGGTGCCTTCTCTATACTCTATGTTAGACAGTGAAGAAGCGAGCTGAAGAAGACAGACAGCACACAGTGCAGCGAGTCCTGCCGCCGCCGTGAAGTAATGATAGTAACGATGGTACACTAATCATAATGCCGTTAGGAATTTGAGAAATGTAAGGAGTTACGTTAGAAGTTACTGAAAAAAGTAATCCCTTACTGTAAGGGCGTTACTTGTAAGGGCGTTATTCACAACACTGGTGTTGACGGTGATGATGATCTGGGCAGTGAGGACAAACTGTCCTCATTCATCTCCACAAGAGGATCATCCATCAGAGAAAGAGAGAGAGAGAGAGAGAGAGAGAGAGAGAGAGAGAGAGGGAGAGAGAGAGAGAGAGAGAGAGGGAGGGAAAGAGATGGCAGAAATAGAGACAAATCCAGCCACATGACCTCCATGGTTTATAGAAGGATATTAACAGACAGAATAGAATGTACTTCCTCCTCCCGACCCTCTCACTGATCTTGATTTCTACCAGAAACAATGTCAGGCATCTTGTGTGGAACCCTGTGATGTGATGTGATCACCACTCTGATCCATCCGCCTCGGGTTCTACTTAGTCGTGGACCGGTATATGTCGTGCCGGGTGAAACGGCAGATCTACAAGCTTGCAGCGAGCTTGCAGATCGTGGCATGATGAGACACTGAGATGAGAATAAAGCTTTAGCTGGCTGCAGACGCATGTACGTACACACACACTCACACACACCAATGACGGTTTCAGAAAATTGTGACTGGGGGTGCTGGCTATTTAGAGGGGAGGGGGACTAGAGTCCCACAAGCCCATTAGGACCCGGTGGGGCTTTGGCTGTCTCTGTCCTTGACCAACAGGCCCCAGGCCGAGTGGCAGGCTCATATGCCGTTATATTACTTTTCCGACATGAATTTCACTCAGATTGGACTTGCTTCAACAGTGCAGCAGCATGCTTCTCTCTGCTCCACAGTTTGTCATCCTCTCTCTCTCTTTCTCTCTCTCTCTCTCTCTTAATTATATGGAGTGCAGCTGTGTACGCATGCACATACCGTTCTGTCAGGGCCGGATCTAGGCATGGGAATGGGGTGGGAAATACCCCCCTAAATGCCCTGACTGCCCCACCAAACCGGATGGCATGACAGAACGGAATCAGCCCCCAACAAAACAAAATAAATAAAATATAATAATGCAGGAGCATTACAAAACAAAGGTGGATTTATACAGTCAAGATAAATAACGGTAAGTGTTCTTGACTAATTCTTACTGTAGGTTTGTTGTTTTCATTCAGCATGTGTCGGACGCGAGCCGATCCACAATCTCACAGTGCGTCATGAGCTAGATCGGTAGATCGTCTCGCATTGCTTGGCAGGGCTAATGCTGATTGACAGTGCACCGCAGCAGCAGCTATACAATGAGTGCTTTTTAGTGTGATAACTTCTGGTTCGTATAATGAGGGTTTATAAGAGTGCCAGTCAGATACAGTGCAGTACAGGCAGCTGTGACTGACTGACTGCCCGCTGTCTAACAATAAAGTGCTGCAGTGCACATACTATAAATAATAATTGAAAATATGTCAGGGAGGCTGGGTGGTGGGTCGGTACCGGTCCGTTTTTGGACTTGCCCAACGTGCTTAGGGCCGGGGTCTTGGGCTGAACTCCACAGGCCCCTATTTTAAAGCCCTGCAGGACTCTAACACACACGGTGTCATGCGTAGTGGTCTCATAATAACTCAAGCTGTGGATAGACACAAGTCAATAGTATGGATATTTCTCTCTCTACAGCCCCCTTAACCACCACCCTCCACCCCTTCCTTCACTCACTCCCTCTCTCTCCCTCTCTCTCTCTCTCTCTCTCTCTCCTCTCTCTCTCTCTCTCTCTCTCTCTCTCTCTCTCTCTCCCTCTCTCTCTCTCTCTCTCCCTCTCGATATACTCACAGTTTCTGGGTTTGTCATCGTCCAGTCCATCGTCGTCGTTCTCTGGATCGATGTCTTCAGCCTGGGTTATCCAGTCTAAATAGCCCTGTGCACGCACATCACACACGCACACACACACATGGATTGTTTTATTTGGAGCTGCACAAAAGGCGCAATACAGTAGATCCAACCACTGATCAGAATATTTAGAAGTTAGAATATACGATCAAAGCAAATACAACTGCTGCACATGCTTTGCTATATCATTTGGTATAACAAAGGTTACTAACGTAACATGTTAGTAACCTTTCTTCCCTACATTAATGACTCCAGTCATGACAGGTGTGTTCCATATCAACATAAACATCTGATCAATCAATCCATCCATCCATCCATCCATCCATCCATCCATCCATCCATCCATCCATCCATCCATCCATCCATCCATCCATCCATCCATCCATGTCTATAGTTTCTCTCATCTCCACCAGTACCTTGAGGTCTTCTTCCAGCTGCTGTTTCTCTCTGAGTTTCTGGAAGTCTCCACGAGCTTTGGCCTTCTCTCTCTCTTTAGAGAACTCTCTGAGGAGAGATGGAAGGAGTGGGGCGAGGATTGAGAGAAGACAGGATAGAGAGACAGACAGACAGGAAGACAGACACGAGAACAAATCTGAACATCTCCACTGACGTCATGTGACATAGTATAGCAAACTATCAAGTAACAGTTATTATTTTACAATGTATGACATTTAACAGTTAGTTCACCACCCATATGACTTGTCTTATACATTGATTACTTTACTGATAAAATTACCACATGGAGATATCTGTATTTATACACATATCTTTTTATTTTCTGTCGTATTCCTAAGCCAATGAGTTGAGGTGCGCTTGAAAGTGTTGCTAGGGGTACCTCCCTGGCTAGCCCATGGTACCATGACTTTTGCGGTACCACTTTGTTTCATGCTGTCACCAGGAGGTGGCAGCAGAAAGCTCATGTTCCAAGATCCATTATCTTGGAACACAAAGTAAACATTGGAAGAACTACTATGAATCCATAGGGAGCCACTGCTAGTCATCAAATTAATGGCTTGGGAATGCGACAAAAGCTAAAAAATAATAAGAATATAGAATTCTTTATATCCCATGGGGTGAAAAAAGGTACAGTATATAGCCATGTGACATAAGTATCCCTAGTATAAGTAAGTCAATGTTTTTCAAGAGACAATATTGTGACTTACAGTACAATACCACTATAAAGTAGGCCTAGATGTTACACTGTATTCCTGAACATATAATACAATAACATCTGTAGTGTGCATACAGATTTGTTTTATTTTTATGTACTGTCAATTTCAGAGTCATACATTGGAATAATGTGAAGTAAGGCTGCCATTAGTGACTATACTGTACACATACTTCATAGTACAAAGAATAGAAGGAATAGAATGCATTTTTGAAATGTTGACAAAGTTATTAGCTCTTTTTTACACATATTATGTACTGTATGTCCAAAATAGTAAAAGCAGATGTGTCAGGGTTTAGTCGGAGATAATGACTGCCTTATACTGTACGTTATCCCTGTTCTTATACAGTATATATGTATGTTACAGCAGAGTGGTTCTCAACCTGTGGGCCGGCACCCCCCACATTTATATTATAGATTTATTTTTATTTTTAAACAAAGAGGAAAGAAGAGGCCTCCAACTCCAAATGCTTATCAGCAGCGTTGGGCAATATTGCTTAGGAGAGTAATATATTACTTATTACTTGGGGGTTAGTGGCCTGAAATGTTTGAGAACCACTATAATGGACGGTCATTTCATAACAGACAGGCGTATGTTGTCAACGTGCAACAGTAGGAAACACAGAGCGTCCTGCCAAAGAGAGAGAGAGAGACATTGAGATGGATGGGAAACGGAGAGAGAGAGAGAGAGAGAGAGAGAGGAGGGTTAGTCAGGACACTGCAGACACACCTCTCATCATACAACCCTGTTGAAAACAAACGGAAGAGACGGCGAAAAATAGAGAGAAAGAGAGGGAGAGAGACAGGGAGGAAGAGAAGAGAGAGAGAGCGGTCCAATCTTCCAGCTGCTGGCATCAACTAAACAGATCCGGCCGGCGCTCATGTTTATCGTCCAGGTGATGTGTCAGCCAGCAGCAGCATCCTTTGGTTTTGGAACTGCTGATGCTATACAGTATTAACCCATTGTGTCCGAGATTCTAGTTTCTGACACTAGATTGAATTTTCTGCCGCTACATTCTAGTTTTTGGCGCTAGATTCTAGTTTCTAATGCTTGATTCTAGTTCCAGATGCTACATTGTAGTTTTTGGCGCTAGATTTTAGTTTCTGTCGCTAGTTTCAAGTTCAGGGCTTTAGATTCCATTTTCCGACACTACATTCTAATTTTTTGACACTAGATTCTAGTTCTCTAGTTTCTGACACTGAATCTATTTTTTTTTCCTGAAAAGAATCTATGTTCCTGTGTAGGAACACAGATTTCATGCCAAGGAAAACCAGAATTATCTATATTTAAGATTAATCTTAAAGATAAGATAAAAATATCAGACCTACAAGGTCATAGCGCACCACTCGGTGGCGCGCTATGACCTTGTAGATCTGATACAATAGCTACAGTATAACACAATGCTTAGAACACCAAAACGCGTACAGCACACAAAGTTCCCAATCTGTATGGGAACGCATTTGGTGTTTCAGCCATTAGCTGGCATTACCTTGAAAAATATCAGACCGTCACCTGCAAGCTCATATCGCTGCGCGATATGAGCTTGCAGTTCTGACATTTTTGGAAAATCGTGAAGACATAATATGTGGTGCAAATCTTTGAATATTATTTTCTGTCAGTGTCAGGTCACATTATTAACTCAAATCTTTGCTTCTCGGAGGTCCCTCATGGGATTCCGTATTTTTACATGGGGGTTCTGCAGCCAAACACGCAGATAATTCTGGGTCCTTGTGCATCCGCCTTGGCATTAAAATTTTGAGCATCACCAATACGAAAAATCGTTCTTTTTCAGGAACTAGAATCTAGCGTCAGAAAACAGAATCTACAGTCAGAACACTAATCAGGAACAGTGACAGAAACGAAACTAGCAGGACCTGC
>CM076987.1:21007316-21012316 GCA_039105355.1 Benthosema pterotum
TGCCTGGGCACAGCTATAGGTTGTTAGTGAGGTGAGGATCGTGCTTATGACAAGTTATTACTCCAGGACCAGTTCCAACCGCAGCGCATAGACTTGCCGGATCGCCACAATTGGACAAGTTCCTCATTACAAAGCCTGGTAAATACGGGCGGATGTAGACATGGGCATGAGGGGGGATGGGGGGGCAATGCCCTCCTAAATGTCTTGACTGCACCACCAATCATGACGGCATGCAAACAAACCCCAATTTCAAATATATTTCAAATTGAAGTGCTTATAATTAAAATGATTTGAAACACTACTACTGCTACTAACTAACTACAATTGTGGCACCACTCAACTGAACCATTAAACCACTAAACCATCAGCATTTCATCATTGAAAACAGAAAACTCTCTGAGTCAGCGCTTTAGCTTTGTGCATGCTGCGTGCCTTTAACAACAACTGTTGTTATTATTGATGCCTTGGTATGGGTGCGACTTCATCGCTCGTGGCGCGAAGCAACACGGACGATCAACTTGTCCCCATACCATTTTCACCCCCCCTCCCAATTGGAAAATGTTACATCCGTCCCTGCTGGTCAACATTTAGAGCCCAACCATAGAGTGACGTTTTTGGGGCATTTTTGGAGAGCCCTCCTCATGCACCAATTACGGCTGTTTTGGCCAACATTTTGTCAGTACGACGTGCCAAACATAACAGTGTTGGTTGAGTTTGCGCAGGATTAATTTGGCTGTAACACAACTGCCTGGAAGAAGCTTTGTATGGCATTGCGCTGAAGACAACAGCAATCTGTGTGAGAGTCATATGTGTGTGTACCCAAATCTCTATTCCCACAAAAGCAAACCAATCAGCTGCCACAACGCCACAGAGCGCAGCTGCATGCTACTACACCAATCAGTGTACCTCATACTGTTAACCTCTAGCACTTGAGCACAACACAACACACTGCTGCCTCATTCAGAAACTACACTACTAGAGCTGTATCTCGCTATAGTTCATAGCTAACGAACGACTGATTGTGCAGAGATGGCCTCATAGCCTGCCACTGCAAAAAATGCTGTCGTTCATATAAGAAGAAAATATATATATATTTGAGTGTAATAGTACTAGAAACAAGCAAAATAATCGTCCGTGGGGTAAGTGAATTTTACTTGGTAAGAATTCTTGTAATAAGAAATATATTCTAAAAACAAGGTTGATAATATTATAAAACTTGCTCTTGGTTAGTATATCCTTCTTAAAACAGGAGCAATCATACTTAAAGTCTAGATTTAAGATTAGAAGACTTGCTTAGTTCAGAGTTTTTTGCAGTATCATTGTGTGTTTTGGGGGGAATTTCTTCTTTTACCCTTTCTCTGCTGTACAAAACCCGTTTTGGTGCATTATGTTGAATGCCATTGAAAAATAGCAGATCTACAAGCTCATAGCGTGCCACCGAGTGACGCACTATGAGCTTGTAGGTCTGCTATTTTTGAAAAATCGTGAAAATGTGGCACAAATCTGTGAGTATATTATTTCGGAAGCAAACATTTTTAAATCTTTTCTTCTGGGGAATCCCCTATAACAACATGTTTTCAGATGGGGATCAGCAGCCAGATATAGACAATTCTGGGGTCCTTGGCATATGAAATATATTGAGCATCACTGACAAAGGAACATTTTTCAGAGAAAAGTGTCAGAAATTAGAATCTACCATCAGAAACTAGAATCTATCGTCATTATCTAAAATCTAGAGTCAAAAACTAGAATATAGTGTTGCGAACTTCAATTTAGTGCCAGGAACTAGAATCTGGCATCAAAACAAACTAGAAACTTGTGTCTAGAATGAAGCGTCAAAAACTAGAATGTAGCGTCAGAAACAAGAATCTCATGTCAGAAAATAGAATGTAGTGTTGGGAAAAAATGGGTTAAAGCCTTTTATTATTATTTTTATTTTGAAGATTGTTTCCACCTAGTTTTGTTATCTCATTCTCTCCTTACCCTACGACCACGATGATGAAGTCCAGCAGATTCCAGCCGTTCCTCAGGTAGGCATTGGGGTGGAACAGCAGGCCGTATGCAATGACCTTCAGGAACGCCTCCACTGTGAAGATGATGAGGAACAGATACTCCACCCGCTCCTAAAGACAAAAACACACAAACACACACAGAGTCAGGACACGTGTGTTCTATGTATAGATAGGTATAGGTAGAAAGACAGAACAAAGGTTCGACCAATGTCGATCAGCCAAATCAAATAATGACGATCCATCCATCTTCAGCTGCTTATCCAACTACGGATTGCTGGGAGGGAAACAGCTCCACCAGAGAGCTTCCCTGGGAGACGCTCGAGGCGTCCTCACTAGATGCCCGACCAAACCACCTAAGCTGGACCCTTTCAGGGCAAAGCTGCAGCATCTCTACTTCTCACCCCATCTCTAAGTTGCACACAAAGTTAGACATAAGAGGGGCCAGCACCGTTCAAAAAAAGGAGAGACAGACAGACAGACAGACAGACAGACAGCAATGTAGCCTACAGAGTGCAGAACACATGCAGCCTTGGAGTCATGGAAGAGGGCAGGCGAATGACAACAGCCCCCAGAGAGTACAGGCTGTGCTCTCACTGTGATCAAGGAGTGCTTCAGACAGAGAGCTCTCAGACGCACGTGACAAGTACTGTACACGAGTGTAAAATCACACCGGTGTGAAGTGAGGGGCACTGTCATCATCTCACATCATCATCATCTTGTTGTTCTGGGCCCAATACGATTTCCATCCTTGTGCACGGCAGTGTTTGTGGTTTTATATGCAAATGCTCTTAAAGGGGAAGTCCAACCATTTTCAACATTCTAATATGTCATTAGTATACCCTAGAGATGTTGGGTGGACATGATAAAAAAAAAAGTTCCCCCATTCTGTGTTCCCAAGAAATGGAGGTCTGAAGAAAACCACTAACGCGGTGAAACATCTTGAGCACATCATCAAGATGTATTTTCACCATGTTAATGGATTTCGCTTCTTTTTTTCTGAGAGCGTACAAATGGAACCAAATGAACCCGTCAGGGTTCATTTGGTTGCATTTGTACGCTCTCAGAAAAAAATGTTGAAAATGGGTGGAGTTCCCCTATGAACTGGCCATTCAATGTTATTGACATCGAGGGAGAGAAAAGAATACTACCCTGAATGGACAAAAACAACAGAAACAAAAATGCAGTTTGACGCCATCCAGGCAATCAGAGACATGAGAGAGAGAGAAGGGGAGAGAAACGTCTGGGCAGTTTCCCTGGGGTGTCCGTATGCATTAGATTGAACCTCAGATCATTGATTAACAAATGGGCCAGACAATCACTGCTTTCACTGCATTGATCAATGATTCTTAACCAGCTGTGCATGATTGTCTGGGGGTCCCCAGATGACAGTTGAACGGACAACTTAAGTACTTTAAAGACCCTTTTAATACAAACAAATCACAGTTGTGTAAAGTGAGCACATTTATCTAACATCGCATGCTATGCGGACACACACACACACACCCTGACTCAATACTGCCCCCCCACAGTATTGGGGAGGTATTCTCATGCCCAAAGTGTTCAGCACAGAAGAGGAAACAGCGCCCCCCTCAATGCCTCAGACCAAGAATGGTACCTTTGAAAGCCAAATCCTCAAATTCCTGTTTCTCTGCAAGACATTATTACTCTATAAACCATATCTCAAATACTGGTGGGTCAAACTGCACAACCAATATGTGAAATTGTAGCTACGATTCTCTGCTTTCACATGACATGATAAAAAAAAAAAAGAGAATTTCCTCAAAGACCCTTGGTGGAGCTGACACAATTGTTAAATGACAGAAAGAGGCAAATATTTGGAAAAATCTAAACTGTTATTTTCACCACATTTATCTACCTGAACTACTGCAGTTAGAGTTGGGGTGTGTAGAGACTCTTAGTCAGGCTTTGATATCTCCACAAAGAGAGGTGCTATGTGGGCTGTAGTTCCAAACATTGGAACTAACTCGTTGAGGCAGAATGAGAACTTCCCCATTCTGTTCTTAAACCCTTTTCACACCAAAGGGTCAAGACTTTTTTTAGTGTTAACTCTGCTCAACTTTGATATGTCCTGTTGCACGTTGACACTTGTGGAGATGGAATTGGGTGAGAATACTCCTCAAGTGCTTCCGTTTTCGAGTAAAGAGTAAAAAGCTTTTTTGTGTTGCGTGTGTGTGTGTGTGTGTGTGTTCACACACATTTGCATGCATAAAGCAACGCACACAGACCAGACAATTGCACGAGTCCCTCCGAGCCGAGTCTCAAGCAAGCACAAGTCATTTGGTCCCAAGTCTCAAGCAAGTCAAGTTTTTTTTAGGTTGGGGGCGAGTCAAGTCGAGTCGAGTCCACACAGTTGGGCGAGTCAAGTCGAGTCAAGTCGCATGGTTGTTTCGAGTCGCGTCGAGTCACAATGTTTTCAAGTCAAGTCACTGGTTTTCAAGTCAAGTCACAGGTTACAACTTCCTACGGTCAAATGTAAAAAAATATATATATATCAGTTTTTATCAGTTATCAGTTTTGTTGCAGTGTAACTTGAATTATATGAATGAAAGAAAAAATGTATTAATAGAGATGAGAGTTACAGTACAATTGTGCTTGTGTAGCATTTTGTAGAGCAGGCATACCTGCACGCACACGGATCATTAATTTAACATAGTGTTCATTTTTCATCAGGCACTAAGTTAGCTACCTACTCGTGTACTACACTCAGTTGCCAACTGCCAAAATCCAAAATGCACTAGTGGCACTTCCAAAACGCACTACAGGGAGCTAGAGCAGTGTTTTTCAACCCAGCTCACTATAAAAGCACTAGTAGTGAATATCACCTTGAGTTTTTCAATCATTTTGGTGCTAGGGGGGTCTGAAAAAAAAGCTAAATATAGTGTCAAATGCGTGAAGTTGGCAACACTGATATGACTACACGTGCATTTGTTTTGGTGGGATGGAAGGACCCGGAGAGCAGAGTTGGCG
>CM076987.1:21017316-21064816 GCA_039105355.1 Benthosema pterotum
TTTACGCTCTCAAAGAGTTACATCTGGTTAACCAGCTGCCCCCCCCAGGGTGGCCTGGCAAAGGCAAAATTGTCCCGGTGGGAAAATATGTGCCAATCCGCCCCTGGCTGTAGAGTACATGTAGTGCATGTACTTGTTTGATACGGGCCGTTTACTTTCTGTGGAGGAGACTGTGTTTCTCGGCTGCTATTTATATCTGCAGCAAATGTACTTTGTGCACAAGCATCTTGACGGTGGATGTTGTACCGTATATTTGACACTGTGCCGTCGCAGAAGTATGTGGTAGGTAGGCGACTGTGATTGTTTTCACTGGTTTTCTTTCTTTATTATACTCTTGTTGTTTACCCCTATACGCAGCGATTGTATCGCAAAATGTTGCGAGCGTTGCACAAAGCATAGCCTAGTTTCACCATGCATGCATCCGTTTACCCCTGTAGACTTGTGACAATAATGTTCAATTGTCAGTGAGGAGAGGCATTCTTGTCCAACACAATAGATATAAAAAACTGACCAACTGTGGTGCATGTGCGTGTGGTGCAAACTTACATGTGTGTGCCTGCTTACATGTATGTGTGTATTAATTGCGACCAGGTTAATAGTAGTTAACTAAAACTAACTTTTTTCAGACCTCCATTTATAGGAAACATAATGTTGTGTGGACATATCATGTCAAGATGGGGCGGCTGTGGCTCAGGAGGTAGAGCAGGTCGTCCAATGACCCATGGGTCGGCGGTTCGAATCCCGGCTCCTCCTGTCTACGTGTCGAAGTGTCCTTGGGCAAGACACTGAACCCCAAATTGCCTCCAATGAGTTGGTCAGTGTGAGCTGGCCACCATTGGTGTGTGAATGTGGGAAGTGGGGACGCTGGCGTCGACTGTTCGCCGCTCTACTTCCCAATGTATGAATGAATGGACCATTGTAAAGCGCTTTGAGCACTTGGAAAAGTGCTATAAAATGCAAATGCAATCCATTATGTCCACACAACATCTCAAAAGTATAATAATGACAGTAAAATGTTGAACATGGGTGGAATTAGTTACACTTAACAGTGGAAAGACTATGGTTGAGTGGGAAAAATGTTCAGCGATTAGTTGACAAATCGATTAATCGATTACTAAAATAGTTGACAACTTCTTGAATAGACGATTCGGTTACAATTCATCGATTGATCGCTGCAGCCTAACTAACACACACACACACACACACACACACACACACACACACACACACACACACACACACACACACACACACACACACACACACACACACCGTGCTCCACCCACTCCTCCTCTTCACTTGTGCCACAGTCAGGGGCGGATGTAACATTTCCCAATTGGAGGGGGGGGGGGGGCAGAAGAAAATGGTAAGGGGGGAAGCTTCATCGCCCGTGGCGTGATGAAGCCGCCCCCATACCATTTTCAGTAGTGTTTCAAATACTTTTAAATATAAGCACTGACATACAGTATCTTGGGTCGTTTTGCATGCCATCATGTTTGGTGGGGCAGACTGGGCATTGTCCCCCCCCATGCCTATGCCTAGATCCGCCCCTGGCCACAGTCCTGTCTGTGTGAATGCAGCATTGAGAGACTGCTGTGAAATATGTCATGTATCGAGGTGAACAAACACAGCAAGGCAATGGATTATTAGTGTAGCAGCCAGTCAGTCAGTCGCCTATAGAAGCCATGCTGTGGAACAGTGCAGGAAAATGAAACTTTTACATCTGAAGGACCCCCCCCACAGGCATGGGCATGGAGGGGGGTGGGGGGGGGGGGGGCAATGCCCCCCTAAATGCCCTGACTGCCCCACCAAACATGATAGCATGCAAAACAACCCAAGATATTTCAGTGCTTGTATTTAAAAGTACTTGAAACACTACTATTACTGCTACTAACTACAGCTGTGTCACCACTAAACCAACAGCATTTCATCATTGAAAACAGAAAACTCTCTGAGTCAGACCTTTAGCTTTATGCATGCTGTGTGTCTGTTGCAACTTCAACAACAACTGATGTTATTATTGATGCTTAATTGCGTAATAAAAGTCCCCCAAATGGGACATGTTACATCCGCCCACACACAAGTCTCACATTGCATTCACACTGGCAGCCACACAAACATCATACACCTACTACCACTTTTGCCTTTGATATTTCTGAAAAAAGTAGCACTTTTGGGTGTGTATCAATAAATACATGAAGCCAAGTCTGTCTGCCTGTCTACAATTTACAATTTAGGCATTTAGCAGACGCTCCAGAGCAATATTGCAATGCATCATACAGATTTTAGTTTACAAATTAAGCAAAATTTACAATACACTTTACACAATATACAATGTAAGCACTAAAACATGGGAATACATTAGATATCCTTACACAGGTCCAACCAAATGGACCAGTAAGGATCCATTTGGTTTCATTTTGACACTCTCAAGAGTTACAGATCTATAAGGGTCCATTTGGTTACCAACTGTCCATCATTTACACTGGGGACTAACTGGAATCCTCTCAGGGACCACTGGTTGAAAATAGGGATGTCCCGATACCAAAGTATCGGATCGGCTATTTTTGTCCCTTTTTTTTTATCAGTATTGGTCCTTATTTGTCATTATCGGGTCACATATTGGCAAATATGCCAGTCTAACCAGTGATCAGACACAGGGGTAAGGGGTTGACACCAGTTAAGTAAAATGTAGGGGTGTAAATCACACCCATCATGGCGATTCGATTCAGTATCGATTTCCTGACCCAACGATTCGATTTTTTTCCGATACTCAAGAATACACCACGATTCGATTCGATTTCGATTTTTTTTTTACCCTTTTTTACCTTACAGACTAGACAATGTTTCAAATTCGAAATAAATCAATGAAAGCTGTAATACCGTTATACATTTTATTTGAGAAACAGCAAAGTTGTACTTCACCTAGGCCTAGTCTGAATTACGTCCAGGAGCAAATGGATAAAATAGACCAGATATTTTTATTCATTTATTTTTAAACATGAATCGATACTCTTGCGGACGTATCGATACATCGTATTGTCGGCTGTTGGATCGATACATCGATTCAAAATCGGGTTTTTTTACATGTCTAGTAAAATGTTGGGTCACGTGGAGTTTGCTCTGGAGTTTCCCAAGACAAGACCACTGATCTTAACCATGCTGGAGACAACTGGGTGGCGTGGGTCACGGGACCTGGCCAAAGTTTCGCTGCAGAAGTGCGGAGGGGGGTCCCTCCCTAGGGGGAAAAAACCTGTTGAGAACCGTTGTCATACAGGAGAGCATTCATCAGCATGCATTATTTGGCAGTGTCCCCGCCATGACCCCGAATGAATTGTCTACATCAGATAAACAATTTAGCAGTTCTTGAATATAACATTATCTTGCCGAGTGCATTGGTCGTTTGTTACATTCGATTGATTTTTTCTGATGCAGACAGTGGTGCCATTTAGCTGATACTGTAGAGAGAGAAAGAGAGAGAGAGAGAGAGAGAGAGAGAGAGAGAGAGAGAGAGAGAGAGAGAGAGAGAGAGAGAGAGAGAGAGAGGCAGGGGCGGATCTAGGCATGGGCATGGGGGGGCTAAATGCCCAGGCTGCCCCACCAAACATGATGGCATGCAAAACAACCCAAGATATTTGAAATTAAAGTGCTTATAATTAAAATGAATTGAAACACTACTACTGCTACTAACTAACTACAGCTGTGTGAACCGACAGCATTTCATCATTGAAAACAGAAAACTCTCTGAGTCAGACCTTTAGCTTTATGCATGCTGCGTGTCTGTTGCAACTTGAAAATGTTATTATTGATATACCGGTACTTGCCTAATAAAAGTAACCGAAAATGGTAAGGGGGCGGCTTCATCGGCCGTGGCGCGAAGCGACACGGCCGATGAAGCCACTAGATTACCATTTTCTCCTGCCCCACCAATTTGGGAAATGCTACATCCGCCTCTGGAGAGAGGGAGAGAGAGTGGAAGCAGAAGACAAACTGCATGCACAGACGCACGCATGCAGTTTGTCTTCTGTTTGATTGCCAGCCCCACCTCCCAGCCTGATAAACATTGCTAATTGCTTTGACACACACAGCACAATACAATGGCGTTAGGCTGCGTGCTTCTCAGCACTCCGGACGAATACATAGATTTATTTGTACACCATACACTGAGACCACCTACTGACGTAATTAATTACATAAGGTTTCACACTGGTTAAGTCCAGCTGTGTCCAAGGTTAGATGTAGACAGACAGACGGACACACACACACAGACAGGGGTAAAAACATACTATAGGCCTGGCATACACTGCTATAAGAGGCTAAGTTGCAGTTTCATTAAATATAATAATTGCTATAGGGTGGGATGATTCACTCACCTCACGATACGATACATTATCGATATTTACAATGCAAAACAATTTAAAATGCAATTCTTAATTATGTTGTGATTCGACTCGATATATCAATATATTGCCATATATTTTCCCACAAATGACTTTGCTTTTATCATACTAGACCATTTTAAAACATTTCTAAACAATATGGAGCATGAAACGTTCAATCAACTACAGCATTTTAAAGCAATTCAAAACAATATATACAATGAAAAGTTTAATCCTACACTTCAATGCAGCCAGATAACCCTCAGTCAGTCTTTCTGACATGAAGAAATTATTCCCAAAAATCGATTTCGAACCTGAGATACGATATTGATATCATGGCATTAAGTATCATGCACGATATATTGGCATATCGATCTCTCTAACATTTCCTGTTAACACATCACGTGCCCTTGACAGTGTGAGTCAGTGTTAATCGTCAAGGTGTGCATGGTTTTTAGTTGAAATATGATTTTGTCACTGAGAGCCATTGCTGAAAAAGCCAGGCAATTAGGGAATAAACAAGTGCCACCAACAAACAAAATAACACTTACAGACACAAACGTGAATAGAGACCAATAGAGACCAATGTCTAATAACAGAGAGGCATCAACAGGCCATGCAGCACATACAGTAAGACCAACTTAAAGTTACACGATTGAGTTGAAATAAAGATTTACTGTCTTGGATGTCACTTATGAAGAATGAGGTTTCAAACGTTATGTACTGTGTAACCCAGAAATAAATATCTATTGAACCGTGTGGGCCTATTATACAGCAGCCTACATGTGTTGTATCATGTCCACCAACAACACAACACCTTCTCACACCCACCTCACCAGGGTACATACGGTACAGGCTAGAGGTACCCAAAGTGAGGTCTGGGGACCCCCGGGGCAAATTCCAGTGGCAGGCCATCCCCTAAATGCCCTGACTGCCCCACCAAACATGATGGCATGCAAAACAACCCAAATTTCCAAGATATGTCAAATTAAAGTTTTCAAAAATTAAAATGATTTGACTACTAACTAACTACAATTGTGGCACCACTAAACCAACAGCATTTCATCATTGAAAACAGAAAACTCTCTGAATCAGACCTTTAGCTTTATGCATGTTGCGTGTCTGCAACTTCAACGACAACTGATGTTATTATTGATGCTTACTTGCCTGATAAAAGCCCTGTAACTGGCCCATCGCCCCCATACCATTTTCACCTGTACTGTGTAGTGATGACATATGTCTCTGTGTACTTTGTTGTACTGTGTGCATAGTGTTGTCACTATGCATGCAGTTGTGCGTGTGTCCAGGAAAAGATCTAACAAAGTTAGTTTCCAAGCAACAGCATCTCAACTCCTTAACAAAGATAAAGGGAAGAGAAAGCCAGCCATGGAGATTTTAAGAGATTGAAAAACAGAGAGACAGAAGACTTAGATCAGTTCTGCCATCACAAACACAATCGACTATCGTTCTTTTTTTCCCTTTCCATGTCTGTCTGTCTGTCTGTCTGTCTGTCTGTCTGTCTGTCTGTCTGTCTGTCTGTCTGTCTGTCTGTCTGTCTGTCTGTCTGTCTGTCTGTCTGTCTGTCTGTCTGTCTGTCTGTCTGTCCTGTTACGTGCATTTCAGTTTTTACCAAAGTTTAACAGAGTGCCAAAGTGCTGAAGGCACTCACTCTTCCCCTCATTCCAAGGGGTGTTCGCGGGTGCTTTTCCTCCATAGAAAATAGCATGGGCTCATCTTGAAAAACCTCTCAACTGTCTCTGCGATATTGTCTGGGAGGTGCCTCTGCATTCACGACAGTCAGACAGTCACTCATATTTGATACGGTCTGCTTCTTGCAAAAACGTTACAAATTCGGCAGACATTGAACCCGTTGGGATGATTTATGTGTTTGCAAGACCCACACATCATGCGCTGATGTGGCAGCCGACCAATTGGGTGGGGTGTTTAAAGGGATATTACACTTAATGGTCATTTTATGGTCTACTCAGGCTCATGTGAACACCTCAGACAGTTTATAAGTGACTACATTCAGTGTTTAGATATTCAATGTTCATTTTAGCTGCCCCGCACACTTCCTATTCAAACTCTATGTGACCTAACTGCAGTTGAAAATACATTGTTTTCAATGAGAACGCCGCAAATAATAGCTATTTTAGGTACATATGCCAAACGACAACATATACAGTACATCCATAGTATATTCCATAGAGCTAGATCACACATGACATCATCATCCTGCGACAGGAGCAGTTCCTGTTGAGTGAAATATTCTCTATTTATGAAAGAAATGAGATGCCATTGGCGTTTTTTTTTTAAGTTTAGTTGTATAGGGAAAGTATAATGTTTTAAGTGATGTTTGTCTTATTATACAGGGATCCTTTTAAAGTTGGACTGATGCCTGAGTCCAATAGATTTCTGCATAGGCTTCTCCTACTTCCCAGCTACATTCTCGAGTTGCGAGACGCCCCGAATCACGAGAATGTCAATTCTTAACAGTTGTGTGAATGGGGTGCTATTGGAGACACCAGTATTCTGCTCTTTCAATGTGTCAATATAATTCTATATTGTTTGCAAATCATATGACAAATTATCCAAAAATAACCGGCGACCTGTTTTTCTTGAATTTGTCTGCACGGATAATTTATTTACGAGAATACAGCCATTAATACATGATGTTTTTCGTGCCTTGCCTGCTGGTTAAATCCTTATCTATGACAAGGAGTGAACAGGAATATCAGAACTCTCCCACTATAAGCCTCTGGGATGGTGTTACTCAGGAGTGTAGTGGAGGGGGGGGGGGGGGGGGGGCGCGGGGGGGCGGCATCCCCCCACTTCTCACATCTAAGATATTAGTGGGGCAAAAGTAGGGCTACTGTATGTTTTTTGTCTTGTCATTTACTTTTATGGATACAATTAGGCATTGTAAACAATCTTTCTCAATATGCTATACTTGTTATACCTTAGAGATGTTGTGTGGACATGGTAAAAACCATGTTAATGAGTTTCCTTTTTTCTGAGAGCGTACAAATGGTTCACATTTGTACGCTCTCAGAAAAAAAAAATGGGTGGAATTCCGCATTAAGAGGCGTCCCCCCACCTCTAAAAGTCCCACTACAACACTATGACATCTTATCTATGACATAGGAGTAAACGGGAATATCAGAACTCTCCCACTATAAGCCTCTGGGATGGTGTTACTGTACATCTATCTCCCTGCTTTATGTTTAATGATAGTGTTTCATTGTGCAGCATGAGCATCATGGGGAAAATTGCAAATATGTAAATATGAAAAAAAAAAAAAATGTAAATATTGGTTAAGTCTATCTGTATTGCTGAATTGCTATCCAGATAACCGAAACAAGGCCAGGTTTTTATGGTTGTATGGTTTTTTCGCCGCAGGATATAATAGCTTCTGCATAACAACGAAATGTCGCCAAAGCGTGATATGAGGAAACTAACCATGCAGCGACGTATTTGTGCACGCCTATGGGTGGGTGTGGGGGCTGAACACACACGCAAATATAGAGCCAGAGGAGAGAAGGAGAGAGAGAGAGTAATTGATCTAAAAATAAAAGAATACAGGCACATAAATCATCTAAAATAGACAGGGGAGAGAAGAGTGCATGTATGGTATGTGTGCGTGTGGGTGCATGTGTGCGCACGGTCATGTGTCTTGGGAGCATGGTGTGTGCATGTGTGCATGCCTGTGTCCATGTGTGTTCGTGTGTGCGTGCGCGCATGTGTGTGCGTGTGTGTGTTGGTGTGTCCGTGTACATGTGTTGTCCGTGTCCAGGGAGCATCTGCTTCCCCAGTGGGGCACGAGTCAGGATAAATCGTGATAAGTCAGCACACATGCACACACGCATGCATGCACGCACACACACACAAAGTCATTTCTTAAGATATTGAACCGTTGTAGGAAGTAACGTTGTCCTGTGTGATTCACTAGATAGGATAGGATAGTACACAGTAGGCGCATGCAGTATCTTGGTCCATGGTGGGTATATACAGTATACTCAGCTGTTGTACAGTACATGCAACAGCAACCTGCAAGTGATGAAACGCACCATAGCTACAGATGAGAGTACAGACCAAAGAGCCAAAACATTACACATTTTAGTAGGTTTAACACCAGACAAATCCACACTGGGCCTGAATAATTGACTGTGAAAATGAATAATTAAAGATGTAGTGCCGTGATTTTTTTGTACTTTTTTGGTTCGTATGATGTGTGCCCATGGACTTAACGTTATAGTCTAACAGAGAGAGCCCCGGGTGTGGTTTAGAGTGCTGAAAGATCCCTTGTGCAGTCTGTGTATTTTTGGTTCTTCTTCCTGAAAGCTGAAAGCCTTTGAGTCAAAAAGCCTTGATGAAAAATAGACATGATATAGTATAGACATCACAATATCAACCACCTCCTCCTTTATCCTACTACTGTTGTACGATAACAGCTGTGGGTGTGGATCAGTTACGGTGGATCATCACCATGTTTATCACCACCACGTGGATCACCACCTACCTATGTGGAACACCACCGCCAAGGGCAAAGCAGAAGATCCTGCTAAACAGGCTGGATCTAGGCATGGGGGATCTAGGCACGGGCGGACTGCTATTAGATATTTCAAATTGAAGTGCTTATTAAAGGTAGGGGAAGTGATTTCCTAACTATAATTGTGGCACCACTAAACCAACACCATTTAATGTTACATCCAGGCCTGCTGGTATGGCCAATGCAGTGAAGGGTGTTTTGTCATTACAAACTATATGGAAAAGAATACGCATGCCCGCAATACCCATTTTCCGATAAAACTACCTTTTTGGCAGTGTTTTTAGCCGCGATGCCCCACTCTCCCACACACAACACACGAGAAGGAACAGAAGAGAACATTTGCGGCATCGGGGAGCTCGTTTGTGGAGACTGATGTCTGCTGGCACAAAGGACTGTCCCGGTAGATTTGTGGTGTCCTAGGAGGAGAGGGGGAGACAGGTCCTAGGAGGAGAGGGGGAGACGCTGCTCCTTATCCCTGCTGGCTCATCACAGAGTGGATCGTATTGGGGAGGGGGAGGTGATTCATCACCAGGACAAATCCAGCTGCCTGTATGCTTATGACATGTACCGTACCAACCCCACTTTGAGGAGACACTCATCTACAGCTGCTGTTCCCAACCTTTTCACACCACACACACACACACACACACACACACACACACACACACACACACACACACAAACACACACACACACACACACACACACACACACACACACAAACACAAACACACATATGTATGCTCCAGTAGAGCCTATACTGGCTCCATGAAATGGTCTTGATAAGTATAACCTACAGGGCGGATATAGACATGGGCATGCCCCCCTAAATTCCCAGACTGCCCCACCAAACATAATGGCATGCAAAACAACCCAAGATATTTCAAATTAAAGAGCCTATATTTAAAACAAATTGAAACACTACTACTGCTACTATCTAACTACAGCTGTGTCACCACTAAACCAACAGCATTTCATCATTGAAATGCATAAAGCCTTTAGCTTTATGCAGGCTGCGTGTCTGTTGTAACTTCAACAACAACTGATGTTATTATTGATGCTTATACTTGACTAATAAAAGTCCTGTAACCGAAAATGGTATGGGTGCCCCCCCCCCCCCCCCCCCCCCCCCCAAAAAAAAAATGGGACATGTTACATCCGCCCCTGATAACCTACAGGTTTGATAAGGGTTGATAATGCTCACATGCGCAGGGTTCAGGCATCCACGTTGCCTATAGTTCAAACCGTCATCAAGCGATAATTCCCAGTAGATTGATAGCTTATCGAGCCGATCTTCTCGGCCTACTGCATGTAGTCTGGGAACCGACTGGCACGATTCCGCTGATCCTCAATCAGCACAGCCATTTTGCCGCCTTGTTTTAAGCCCTGTGTCAGCACTGCCTCGTGCTCTCGGTTATGTTTTAGGGTTTAGGCTAGAGGAGGCTTTTCGTTTTACTAGATATTGACCAAAGCGACCGAATTAGAGATTAGAGCCGAATGTTTTAAAATGGTTGCAGTCGGGAGGTGGTCGACTCGCGGCATGTCACAAGACGTGACAAGATCAGCATGATAAGGATAACCTACCGGGAATTAACGCTTGATTTTTGGTAGAATCTGCTCTCCACGTCCCATCAGTACATGTAATTTACGCTGTACAGATTCATGCCCCATTATGAGGTATGCTGCTAACTCAACACCCGGGGACCCACAAAGCTATAGGCCATGAGGCCCCAACACAGTAGAGACAGATGGCCGCCCACAGTAGAGCCTGCAAGGTCTGTCTGCCTGACGGTTTCTTCCAGTTAAAAGGGAATTCCACCCATTTTCAACATTCTTTCTGAGAGCGTACAAATTTGTACGCTCTCAGAAAAGCGTCTAAAGAAACCCGTTAACATGGTGAAAATACCAAAGAAATGGAGGTCTGAAGAAAACCACTAACATGGTGAAACATCTTGATGCCATCATCAAGATGTTTCACCATGTTAGTGGTTTTCTTCAGACCTCCATTTCTTTGGAACACAGAATGGGGGAACTTTTTTATCATGTCCACCCAGCACCTCTAGGGTATACTAAGGACATATTAGAATGTTGAAAATGGGTGGAATTCCGCTTTAAAGGGGAAATTCTTATGGACGCACTGTCGCAAAACATCCTTGCTCAGGTCGGGGCAATGTTGTGTATCTGTAAAGTCCATCCGTCCGTCTGTTAGTCTGTCCATATGTCCGTATGTCCATCGGTCAGTTATAATACTACATGAAAACATAATGAGAGAGGGAGAATATAGGTGTGAATGTAGAGGTGGAACAACAGAGTAGTAACACCGTCAGAGGGAACCAATTAGAAAAGACTACACTGGATAGCTCCCGGGATGGAATGTGTCCCCAAATGACCAATCAGTGACCTTTCGGATCAATCAACATCCCACCGGACTGCAACGATTGCAATTAGAGCATTCCAATCTCTTAATGAGAGAGAGAGAGAGAGAGAGAGAGAGAGAGAGAGAGAGAGAGAGAGAGGGAATCATGAGAAAGACTATAGCATGGAGATGGCGATGGCAAAGGAGGTAGAGCGGCCATGTGGGGAAGGGAAGGTTCCCGGTTCGATCCCTATAGGGTCGGATGTGTCCTTAAGCAAGACACGCTACAGCCAATGCACGGTCCCCTCTGCTGTGAGTGTGTGAATGCGCAAAGTGCCTTGGAGGAGAAAAAAATGGTGCCATATAAATGCACCATTTAACATTCATGTCAGGGAGAGAATTATTGAGTGAGGAGCTAGGACCACGAAGGCTGTGGCCGTAGTTTCCCCTCAGTTTGGCCTTGTGCCCCTCAAAATAGAACAGCACACCCCGGGGACACTGTGGCATTAATGCCCCTGCTGACTGTACCTGTGTGTCTCTTTCTTCTCAAGTTTAGTTTGAAGTGTAGTCATTCAGTCAATCAATATATAGACAACACTGCCTCTTTCTTGTGATGTAGACCAGTGGTTTTCAACCTTTGTATATACAGTTGGACTGAAACTGGGAGGTCGGGTGTTCAATCCCCGGCTGAGTCATACCAGTGACTGAAAAACATGCTGGCCAATGCATCTCTGCTTGGTACTCGGCATCAAGGGTTGGATTGGGACACGCACACGCGCGCACACACACACACACACACACACACACACACACACACACACACACACACACACACACAGTACACCACAGAGAGCTACTTGGACAGTCCTTTGTGCCAGCAGCCATCAGGCTCCACAAACAAGCCTGACCCCCATATGTTCTATGCTGTTCCTTCATTACCGAGTCCTGCTTCCACCCTGGCTCTTTCAGTGCTACAGCTGGGTTGTGGGCCAGAAGCGTATGGCCAGCGATGGCCAAGGCGGCCAGATGCCCGTCGGACGTCGTCCACTTTAGCAACTTGCACGCTGCTGACAGACGGGGGGGGGGGCGTTTTTGCCATTAGGCAGACTAGGCAGTTGCCTAGGGCGCCATGAGGGGAGGGGGGAGCACCAGACATGCTTTAAATTTAAAAGGATCCCAGCCCAGATAGCAAAAAGATTTGATTCAACGTTGAATTTTGGTTGAATCAATGCAAAATGCATTGATTCAACGTTGAATTTTGGTTGAATCAATGCATTTTGCTATCTGGGAGGCTAATAAGCCTCATATGGATAAATACGTTATGCTTATCCTCTATAACTAGAATTGAACATTTAAAACTCATAATATTTAGTTTAAGAATAGTGCATATTCGTATCCCTTGGGGGGCGCTGTTTTGCAGGAGATTTTCTTGCCTAGGGTTCCAAATTGCTTAGAAACGCCACTGGGCCTAAGTACAGTATAAGAAAACAAACTGAACATTATTGGCAGACGAATGCAAAAATAATAATAAGTAAAAATGGAAATGATATCTGTGATGACTGGACAACTGGGCAACTGGGCAGCAAATGGAGTTATCAAAAGGATTTAACTCAAGGTTTTTGAACATGACATTAAAGGGATATTTCACTTTTTTATTGATCCTTTTATCATCACCTATCACCGGCTTGTGTCTGGGATGTCTGGGACGTGAACATCCATTTTCTGTTGACATCCATTTTCTGGTGACTGATTGTCCTCCTAATACATGAGGTTTACCATGTAGCGTTTTAATTTATTTTTAAAGTAGGCTATTGTAAAATGGTAAATGGTGCATTTACAGTATATAGCGCATTTTATCCAAGTCACTTTACATGTGCATCACATTTACCCATTCACGCACACATTCATACACTTATGGCGGTGGAAACTATGCAAGGCACAATCAGCACATCAGGAGCAATTTAGGGTTAAGTATCTTGCTCAGGGACACATCGACACTAACTTTGAGGGAGTCCGGGTTTGAACCGTCAACCTTGCGGTTACCACCACCACCGCACTGGTTGTTTTATTCTTTAGTCAGCACCAGTGTGCAGTCTCAGCTGGCACATCTTCCAAAAGCAATATTTTAAAAATCAATGAAAACAGTATATGAAATTCTACACCCCTCACCCCTCTCAGGTTTTTCGATTAATTTATCATGGTTAAAATGGATTTTCACCTTATAATGGGCTTATATAGGAAGGGGTGGGGCAGCTAAAGTGCTAAAATGTGTAATTACTGTATCGAGCAACTAAAACGCTGCCTGGGGTGCTCACATAAGACTGAGTGGACAATGAAAAGAACAAAAAATGAAATATCCCTTCAAGTGGTATACCAGCGCGGGTACCAGTTGAAGGGATATGTCACAATGATATTGCAAATGCAATATCATCCTATAAACTTGATTAAGGTGTCAGACAAGCTATTAATCTTATTTAAGTTTATGTCTGCACCATGTGATATGTGCAAGCACTACCACACCAAATACCCATGGGGCTAACATAGTGGTTTTCAACCAGTGGTCCAGGGACCACCAGTGGAGAGTTCCAGGTGGTCCAAAGCTAAATGATGGAAGAGATGGCTAACCAGATGTAACTCTTAATTAATTGTCATTTTGGTCTGCATGTTTGCCTGTTTTGTTTCCAAAATCCAGCCTGGTATTTAGGCCAAAAGCAAAAGAAATCTTTAGTTTTCGGGTCTATGGGGGTGAAAATGTCATCTAATGGTGGTCTGTGGTCCTGGTATCGAAAAGGCTGAAAACCACTGGGCTGGCAGATATAGTCCCTGCACTACAGTGCATCGTGGACCCACTAAAATGTTACTCTGCACCGGCCAACAGTTCCGACTTCCAACTTCCAAGTACATCCTAGCAGGCAGCAGCCCGCCTACCTGTTCATGTTTTGGCCAGCTGTTGTTGTTGATTTCACCAGCATGATACTTTTACAATGAAATTAATTACTCAGCCATCATGCTATAGAGGCTAATTACATGTGAACATACTCTATATTCCACGGTGTGTACATTGTATTCAAAGACACCCGGCACCATCCATCATGGCTTTCATAATATGGCAAATAAATGCTGACTAAAACCATGTAAAAACATGTGCAACATCCACCACTAACACCACCACTTTATAATGTTTTGTCACACTATGTGATCTGAAAGACAACATGAAAGGCTGCAACTATAGCTACCGGTACAAAACATCCGGCTACAGCTATAGCTAGAAACATCCGAAACATACTTCCTGTCCTCTCAAAAATAAAAGCTGCACTTGTAATGTCACTACTTTCAAAATGAACTTTACAGGATGTGTGGATATAATTGAAATATATGATGAATATTTCATCATCTGAATTAGCACCACTTAATGGTCATTAATGGTCACCGCTTAATGGTCAAAATGGTCATTTTTTGCCAGGAACTATGGACAAAAACAAAACAAATCTTTAGATTTGGGTCTGTGGGGGTGAGAATGTCATCAAGTTGTGGTCCTTGGGCTCAAATGCTGAATAAATAGTGGGCCCTGGGATAAAAATGGTTTAAAACCACTGATCTGACAGTCCGTGAGCCTGGTCCCTGGATAAGCCGCCCACAGGGACGGGGTGAGACTACCCCTCTCCGGATCACAAAGCCTGGAGCCACAATGCCACAATGGTCCGTCACAATTCAGGGGAGGGCAAAACGTGACTTGTAGGAACAGCTCTATTCTTGTCGCTCCCACGCGCAGCAGGCAAACGCGCTGGCGATGGTGTCAGCAAGCGCTGCGACCGTGACGACTTGTGTGCTCATAGGTTCTGCTATTTTTGTCTGTATAGTGCGTCTCTACTTACAACTCGCTAAGTCTGATATAATCCTGTGATCATATGCGTATATACCTGTATAGCCCGCTTTTATGGCGTACGGCTGCCACAGCTGAGCTGAGGTGACAGCTGAATTTCAAACAAAGCTCTCCGTCTGTCCCTGCCACACCGCAGTCAGTGTGAACATGAACCCTGTGAACCCCAGCAACAGTAGTCAAAACGTTATAAAAGCACTGTGAGCGTTGTACAACGTACAAGAGATTCCGTACACAGAAAAAATACATTATAGAGCCTAATCAGGGAGGACAGGTGAAATTATTTTGCGATCTTTTCTTAACAGTCGTAAACTTTCCTCACCTGTTCGGATATTTAAAACGGGACAGGTCGCAACATTCCTAAAGCGGTCCCAACCATTTTAACCCCCATTTACCCTTTTAAAACAGTCACGACCCTTTTAAAACGGACGGGGGTTAAGGTTAGGTTTAGGCATAGGTTTTACTGAGGTTTCGTTAAAGGGTAAGGTTAGGGTTAGGTTTAGTTGCGACCAATGAAAAAAGGTTGGCCCCTTTTTTTGGAAAAAAGTTTGGGTTGCCGATCTTCCCAGCTAAGTTGTTTAACCAGATTTAACTCCCGAGACTGTTTCATTTTTACACTCTCAAGAGTTAAAACATTCATCATGTGAATTAGTCCTAATCTACACAACGAGAAGATTAATGGTCATGGACAGAAGCAAAGGAAATCTCTAGTTTGGGGGTCTGTGGAGCTAAAATGTCCTCAAATGGTGGTCCGTGGCGCATATGCTGAATAAATGGTCGGCCCTGGGATGAAAAAGGTTGAAAAACACTGCTCTAAGGCTGAACATGTGTTTGGAACAAGTATAGCAGCTTCAATGCAGCCAATAGTATGACAGAAAAGTTTCACTGTATTACAACGTAGTTACCGTGGAGACCAAGAGGACACCATGTACTGCTGCCATATGTGCTGCTATAGTGTGTGTGTGTGTGTGTGTGTGTGTGTGTGTGTGTGTGTGTGTGTGTGTGTGTGTGTGTGTGTGTGTGTGTGTGTGTGTGTGTGGTGTGTGTGTGATCTATCATATAATTCTTAGCAAGAGCAATAGACATGTAACAGTTACCACACAGATACACGCACGCACACACACACACACACACACATTCAACTCTGTGGCGGAATTCGTAGACAACAACTTGTTATACAACATGGACACCATTAAACACAGTCTTTGAACATGCTGTAAATTAATGCCTGCATCAGTATCTGTGCATGTGAGAGATCTGTGTGTGTGTGTGTGTGTGTGTGTGTGTGTGTGTGTGTGTGTGTGTGTGTGTGTGTGGTGTGTGTGTGTGTGTGTGTGTGTGTGTGTGTGTGTGTGTGTGTGTGTGTGCGCACTTTGCTCGTTTGCAGGCTGATGCAGGCCGTGTGCAGTGTATGTGTGTGCGTCAGTACAAAGTGTCAGTGCCCACGCACCTTAATTAGGAAATACCTCCAATGTGTGTGTGTGTGTGTGTGTGTGTGTGTGTGGTGTGTGTGTGTGTGTGTGTGTGTGTGTGTGTGTGTGTGTGTGTGTGTGTGTGTGTGTTTGTTGTGTGTGTGTGTCTGCGTGTGTGGAGGGGCGAGTGTGCGAGCGACACACTCGCCCCTCCATGAAAGGGGAACGGGGGCGCGAGGAAGAAAAGGAACAGGGACATACTGTACAAATACGAATATATACGAATGTAAGAACACAAAGACAGGAGGAGACCTGTCCATGAAAAGAAGCTTTTCATGGTCTGTCCTTGACGGAAGAGGTTCTCCCATGTTTTACTTACAGTAAGTAAAAGTATCGATACTCTGTTTTAGCTCTGTTACAAGTACACCGTCGGTCTGTCTCTACTTGACAGGGAGTACATTAAAAAGTCTAGTAAAAAGGTACATTCTTCTTTTTAAATCTTAATCCGCTATTACTGAAGATCTTTGTCAATCAAACATAGTTACGTCCACCGCCATAGCCTCAGATCTTCGGCAATCTTACCTTAACGCTTTAGCTGCTTTATAGCCTTCTAATCCGGCTGTTGATACGCCGGGAATTCATTAATTACCTTTGGAGTACAGAACCAATGTGTTTTCGCCTAGATCCATGTTTCTCATCCCAGATGGCGAAAACAGTGTATAATCCACGGCTCAGAGCAGTCACCTAGTGACTCTATGGAGGCTGCCATCTTACTCAGGGGGAAATATCGGCAATGTCCTGTGCGCTGATCTAAAATTTCCCCCTGTAAACTTGGCTCTTTGAAATATGACTTCCACATTGGAAAATACTTGCAGCAGCTAAATACTAAAATTTTTAAAAAAAAAAACCTTGGTGGATTAAGGGTTAATGACAAATGCTGTTGTGCTGCATTGAAAGACTGCTAATCAATTACCATGCTTTCTAAACCAACAGGGTATTATTTTGAATTTAACTATCTGACAGAAGAAAAGGAACCAGTGTGAAGATCTAAGAACAACACGTCAAACCAACTGCATTTGACTGAGTCAGTCCACACTCTCACTCAGTTCAATTGACATTGATTTTACAATGTAAACTAGGTATCCCAGAGATTTTTTGAAACGCCATTAAAGGGGGATTCGTAGACTAATGCACGTCAATCTGTGGAATCCATTGAAATTAAACGGGTTGAGAATCACTGCTAGAGACGTAAGAATCGATGCATGGCCAAGTTTTTCTCAATCCTGCTGAGACATAAGTCCTCATACTCCCTGATATATTCTCACGGTGGCAGCAGATAGGCTGACTTTGTAAATGTCTTTGTAAATGTCTTAATGTGGCCTGTTGAAATGCAGGTCCAAGACTGCACAGAATGTTTTATTTTTTAGCTTGCAGCAGTAAAACAAATTCATTTGCAATGTGTGTGTGTGTGTGTGTGTGTGTGTGTGTGTGTGTGTGTGTGTGTGTGTGTGTGTTGTGTGTGTGTGTGTGTGTTGTGTGTGGTGTGTGTGTGTGTGTGCATGTGCACGCGCGTGTATGTGCATGTGTGTGTGCATGTAGGCCAGGGCTGTGTGCCCAAACTGCCCATGTAAAATGTGTATGCATGCACGACAGCATATCAGCATTGGCCCGTGGTTAACTTTACGCCCTATGATGTCACCAACCCACACCGAGTTTTGGCTTCATATATATTCGCTCCATCCAGCAAGCTCATTTGCTCTCTTTCTCAGCTCACCTCCATCACTCTCTCTCTCTCCCTCTCTCTCTACCTCTCTCTACCTGCTTCCTGGTGGGTATTGTTGTCATTCTCGGGGTTCTCTCGGCCCCACATGTTTCGCACAAGTTGTTTTTTTTCCCCCCTCATTCCTCCCGAGGCGGCGTGTTAACTCACGGAGCCATTACATCATTACAGCACCACCACGCTCCACAGCAGGAAAACATTCCACGCTCCAAAACAAACACCAGCCACTTTGTCACGACTTAACTTGTTAATCTGACAGCATTGATTAGGTTAACCACTTAAAGCCCCTGTCGTTATGAGCAAACCCCCCACACACATACAGTACACAGACACACGCGATTTTATCAATTGTTTTCACAATATTTAGCTGTGGAACAAAATGTCATGCCAAGTGCTAGTCAGGGTGGGGGGTCTGCACTTCAAATATGATTATCTTGGGGGTCACTCACAGCCTGAAAAGGCCATAGAGAACTGCACATAGAGTTACTGCACTTGGCAAAAAAACACTGATCTGTGAGATCACAATGTGTTGTACACATTGTGAGCTTGGAGACTGTCTATTTTGGATATTCCTCGCAGAATATGGAAGTGTAAGTAGCTCGAACCTTTAGTAGTGAAAACGGTCCATTGTCATGCAAAACAATTGTGACTGTTATGAGAGGATTAAGTGGTTAAAAAGAATTAAGAAAAAACAATTGCAGATCTGTCAGTACAGATACTCATTTTTGGCGACTGCATTACTGTCCGCACCGACCGTATCAAATTGTGCAAAACGTTGTTAAATCCAGTGGCGTATTGTGCGATCAAATACGCTTATCTCGTACCATGTATTGTGCGATCACACGCTTAAATAAAGGGGACAAGTGAGGCACAAGTTGACAAAACACACTGCGTTCCCAGTGCTGGTTCGATAAATAACAGATAACACAGGGGTGCATTCTGCATCCCAAATGAAGCACCAGAGCTTTAGTAAAATTCTCACAGCGGTTCTTCTGCTCCTCAGGGGTGTCATTTTGGCAATTGCCAGTGCACAGTGTTGGCTTTTAGCCTCGAGTTCAGTTCTTTCGTGCAAAATTTCTCCAGCTTTCAACTTCTTTGGGTCGATGAGTTATCTGACTTTATAGAACAGCACTGAGAACATCTTATTCCACACCCATCGTACGTGTGACATATAAGAGACCAGTGGTTTTCAACCATTTCCATACCAGGACCCTGCACTATTTATTCTGCATTTTAGCCACGGAACACCATTTGATGTTGAGTTTAGTCTCTCGGACCCAAAACGAAGGGTTTTCAAGTTTTTGTCCACACATTTAGGAGATAACTGGCAAAACGTTGTTCAAAATAACAATTCTTCTACATTTTCTAAATGTCTAGAATAGATTCTTACACTCTCAAGAGTCATATACTGTATTTTCCGGACTGTAAGGCACACTTAAAAAACTTTAACTTTTTTCACAAAAACAACAGAGCGCCTTATAATCCAGTAGTGCCTTATATATGGATAGTGACTGTAGTAGCTTCTATTCTATGTTGACTGCATTAGCTTCTATTATGTGCACCTAATAATCCTGTGTGGTTTATAGTGTGGAAAATCTGGTAGCTGCGGACCACCTGGAATCCTCTCAAAAACCACTGGTGATCCCTGGACCACTGGTTGAAAACCACTGTCATAGACACAGGTTTTCTTGTCTGCAATCATGCATTCAACATGGCAACCCAATTTGGGGCAGGCTCTGAAGGCTTGGCATGTGCGATTTCTGGGTTGCCATTTTGGACTGTGGGCCCTCAAAATGTCCTGGAATTCCAGCGGACTCCATTCGTCTGTGCTCCACTATATCAACGTCTAGATCTTCCACAGATCTGCTAATGTCCTGGTGACATTGAGAGAGTGTACTGCTGACAGTGCTGCCTTATCTCAACCTCCCGACAGTCCCATCACTGCCCCAGAATGTCCCGCTTTGGTGTTTTCCCAAGTTTCCACACACACACACACACACACACACACACACGCACACACATTGTTCACTTTCACCTCAAAATACCTCCATGGCCTCTCTCTTTGTAGTTGTTATTGCTGAAGTAAGCCTGAAGAAAAAAGGCTTGCAACCTGCTGCCGCTACCATTGGTATCTGTAATGGCAATGGGACAATAAACTTCCCCTTCAAGCCAGATGATTTAGAACCAGACAGAGTGTTGTTTATTGGAGGTATTGGGTCCTATTTGTCACTCCTCTCTAACCACAAGATGATCCACAAAAACATATTCTAGTAATCTAGTTTGTACCAATTTGAAATCACCCACACTCAGCATTATTCAGTCCACACAGCTGCTCACATCCAATATTCTGACAAACACAATATGACATGCACGCACGCATGGCATGCATCTACTCCACTACATCATAAGAGGCAAATATTTTTTACTATTTCATGATTTAAGTTCATACTTCAGCTGTGTTTTTGTTTTGTTTTAGTTTTATTTCATTTTTTTCTTCTTTTTTTAAGCAGATCCTTCAGGGACACAGGATGCTTTCGCAGTACTCAAAACAAAAGCAGTACGACAAACGTCAAGATCCAAAGTTAAACTTTCCACAAGCTGGAGACAGGCAGAATAGGGAGTGAATAACACAGCGTGACTTGCTGCAAAAACACAGTGCAAAACAAACTAACGCCAAACGACAATCTGGCAAGGACCTGAACAAGCTGTGGCAAAATCTAACTAGTCTAGACAGAGGCTAACCTAAACACTGGGACAGGCTAAACAGGCAAACAAAACAAACTGGTGACTAGGGTTGCAATATTTCAGGCCTGGTGAGACAGTTCAGCAAACCAGGCAGACAGGGAAGCACAAAACACTACTACAAAATAAGGTACACAAAAAACAAGATAACAACATAGTAATCCATCAGTAGATGAATCTGTTGCTAGCCTGACCTCAGTATGAATTGTCGTTCGTTTCACTTCATTATTCAGACTGAAGTCCCTCTCTACCACAGCAGTTTCTAGGATGGGTGTTATCAAAGCAGCAGTCTTAACAGTGATTGGTTCGACGTTATGAATGAAGTGAGTGACAGGGCTGTTGGCCAATAAGGTGCTGGAATTCGATTTCCAACCAGCACAAACTGCCCAAAAGGCAGGGAAGCCAGTCCTTGAATCACAGGGAAAAAATAAGCTAGTATTTTTAAGGTGCTGATTAAGGGTTGAGCCAGGCTAATCTGTTGCCACAGTTCAAGTTTCAATTCCAAGGGGCAGAGAATGACAAGATCGACACGTCGGGGTGTGGCATGATTTTGAGCATCTAGATCTGCTAATACAGTGGTTTTCATACCAGGTCCCACTATTCATTCTGCATTTTAGCCACAGATCACCATTTGATGTTGAGTTTAGTCTCTCAGACCCCAAACTAAGGATTTTCAAATTGTGTGTCAACAATTTAGGACTGGCAAAACTGGCAAAACGTTGGTCAAAATAACAATTCTTCTACATGTGTAGATTACTGAAAATAAAGTATTTCAAATGTTTAAATATAATGAGAGCGTAAGATTTTCATTTTACGTTCTCAAGAGTTAAATTATATTGAATAGACTTTCATGGAGTGTTTCTACTTTGAGTCGTCTACTTTTTCCCCACCACTGAAATGCAGTCCATTTAGGATTTATAACCAAGCATGACGTGCAGATCCCGGAGAGAGAACAACACGAGCTTGTCCCCGTCCACTAAATTATTTAAATATACATTATGAAAGTTAAATTCCTACACTTATTGAAGGTTTAGTGCAGCAGTAAAGTGGTGTTTTCAAATGTACTAGCACAATTTAGGCATTTAGCTGATGCTCTCAATCCAGAGTGACTTACATTAAGTAAAAACATTGCAATGCATCATATGCATACAGATTTAAAAAGAATTTACAACATATTATAATTGTACACTGTACAATTTACATTGTACGCGTATTGTCACTGCTATTTAAGTCCTCGAAATGAGGTGCTATCTAAACTACCTAGGATGGTAGTGCTATGGGTTGGTATACAGATTGCTATGGGCTGAGATGGAGTCTGAAGAGGTGTGTTTCCAGACTGCGGCGGAAGATAGGATTGCAATGGGAAGTGCATTCCCATTGCAATCAGAACCGCAGAATGGAGGGACCTTCGTCCAATAGTTCTAGATCGCTTCTAGATCGCGAAGGGGGGCTGGGCCCAGCTAACTGTATAGCCACGAGAGACGAAGTGATCGAGTTGTCGAACGATGAAAAAACAGGGTTGACTATTGATAGCGTGGTCACTATAGTATGCATTGTCGACGACTTTGTAGAGTATAGAGACCACAAGTGGTGTAGTGTATAGTATCTCTGAGGCATGCCTGTTTTCTAAACATACCAGCTATTACAGTAGGTAGCGTGTTGAACGTTACGTCGAAGCGCTTTCTAAAATGAGACCATCGCTCATCCCCTGTCAGTGACGCAGAGCTCCGTGTTGCGTATGTGCTTGCCACACGCGCTGCTGAGCACAATTTGTTCCCTGTGGGCAGGCATGCATGCGCCGCACAGTGTAGTGCTACTCAGTCCCTCGTTTGAGCTTTAATAATTAACCATCAAAATTAAATAACGATAAATTGATGAATCAAAAGGGTGCTATATTAGCGTTTAGTTAACTTATACATGAGGGTAGCCTTGTGTGTCCTGCAGTGTAGACGTACTCTGTTAGAAGTAAAAGTACAGTAGTAGTTACTTGGAATAGAAGTACCGTATTTTCCGCACTATAAGGCGCACTGGATTATAAAGCGCACCTTCAATGAATGGCCTACTTTTGTTTTCATATATAAGGCGCACCGGATTATAAGGCGCACAAAATAGAAGCTACTGCAGTCAACATAGAACAGAAGCTACTGCAGTCAAACAATGCATATAATATATGCATTGTATAGGCGCACTGGATTATAAGGCACACTGTGTTTTTTGAGAAAATTAAAGGCTTTTAAGTGCCCCTTACAGTATATTCCAGAAAATACGGTACAAAAATACTGGCACCAAAATGTTAACTCATTCTGTGCCCTTAGCATGTTTTCCGCTGGAAGGTGCTGGTGGTGAAAGTACAAATCATCTGTGGTTTTGATGATTATTGTAGGCTTTTGGAAAGAGTTGATCTTGTCACACGCAAATAGTAATGTCTCTAAAACGCAACTATAGTGCAATCCTAATGGGATCTCAATAACAGTCTATATTAATTTTTCATTTGGTGACTGATTATTTTCCAATTCTTTGACAGGCGTGAATGTCATTTGAGAACACCTGTGTGTGGAATGTAGCGCTGCAAAGGGTTCTCAAAGGGGTTCTTTTTCAAAAGGTAGGTGAAAAGAACTCTACACAAGGCACAAAAAAGTATACAGAAAAGTAGAAAGTAGGCAGAATGTCCCATTTCTTTTCAAATGTCGAAATTGTATACAAATCCTTTGAAAATACACTGTACATCTGTACAGTACAGTAAAGCTCACAATGAAAATGTGACCCACTTATCAGTATAATATCTGCTTCTGAAATGTAGTGGAGGAAATCCAGTAAACAACAACAACCTCAAAAGCTCAGTACTTGAGTAAAGGTAGTGAGTTACTCCATCACAGGGGCGGATTTAACATGTCCCATTTGGGGGGGCAAGAGAACATGTTGGAGGGGCAAAAGAAAATGGTATGGGGGCGGCTTCATCGCGATGAAGTCGCACCCATACCATTTTCGGTTACAGGACTTTTATTAGTCAAGTAAAGCATCGAAAATAACATCAGTTGTTGTTGAAGTTGCAACAGACACACAGCATGCATAAAGCTAAACGTCTGACTCAGAGAGTTTAGTTTTCAATGAAATTAAATGAAATGCTGTTGGTTTAGTGGTGACACAACTGTAGTTAGTTAGTAGCAGTTGTAGTGTTTCATTTTAAATATAAGCACTTTCATTTGAAATATCTTGGGTCGTTTTGCATGCCATCATGTTTGGTGGGGCAGTCTGGGAATTTAGGGGGGCATTGCCCCCCCCCCCCCCCCCCCCCCCCCCCATGCCCATGCCTAGATCCGTCCCTGTTCTGTAGGTGTGTGTGTGCATGTTTTAGGTGCTGTCTCAAACGATTGGTATTCAGGTGAGTGCATCGTGCTTGTTAAACCCTGCAGTTAAGCACGTGGGCATGTTAATGTGTTTGCTGTTAAGCTCTAATGAATTATTAAGCACCATAACCCTACTCTATAACTGTGTGTGTGTGTGGAAAAGAAGTGAGTGCAAGTCAGGTTGGAACTAGGCGGGGAAGAGTGTCAAGTGGGAGGTGTGATAGGAAAGTATCAGCAAGGACGAAAGGGTGGTGAGATCAGCTAGACAGACTTAAAGGTATAGGTAAAGTAATTTAACTTAATTCAAATATTACTATTTTAAGAAAGTTACAGGTGCTCCCCAGGCTAAATGATGGATAGTTGGTTAATTGGATGTAACTCTTTCAGAGCGTAAACATGAAACCAAATGGACCCTTGTGGGTCCATTTGGTTTCATGTTTACACTCTCAAGAGTTAAAATATTCCTCATCTGAATTAGCCTTAACTTCCCCTTAACTTCTTTGCCTTTTTAAACTATTAAAAAAACATTCAAACATTCAATAGTCTAAATGGCCAGTCTAAAAGCTCACAATGTGCCAATAGATTGTTACGTTGAAATATTCCAAAAGTTTTTTCAAAATAGTTTAAAAAAATGATAAGGGGTTTAGGATAAAGGATTTAGATGGTAACAAAAACGGAGCCCCTAGACTACACAACTAGAGAATGTAGAATATTAAAGATCATTTCTTGTCTATATTTGACTCTTTTGTCTCCAAAATACAGTCTGGTATTGTGGACAAAAGCAAAATATTTTTTTCTAGTTTTGGGTCTGGGGGCTAAAATGTCCTCAAATGGTGGCCCGTGGCTCAAATGCTGAATAAATACAGTAGTGGGCCCTGGTATCAAAAAGGCTAGAGGAAGACCAGAGAGAAGATTTATGTTTCTGGTAGTGAAAGAGGACATGAAGTCATTGGGTGTGACGTCACACCAGAGCAGGCAGAGGACAGGGTGAGGTGGAGGCAGGTGTTTCGCTTTGGCGACTCCTGAAGGGAATTGAAAGGCAAATAAGAAGATAAAACAAAACCATAACTGTCATTCATGGCGTGGATTGAACTTTTTTTTTTTTTTCCCAAAAAACTGTATGTGTAAATGCTTGTGCAGGGGTTTTCAACAGGTGGTCCGGGGACCAGCAGTGGGCCCTGAGAGGATTCCATGTGGTCCAGGCTAAATCATACAAGGTTGGACAAAAAAACAGACGTAACTCTTGAGAGCATAAAAATTAAACCTGTTTCATGTTTACGCTCTCAAGAGTTAAAATATTCACCATCTGAATTAGCCCAAGACTACACAACTAGACTACACAATCTTCTTCACAACTGTAGAAGATTAATGGTCATTTTGATCTGTATGTTTGACTGTTTCGTTTCTGAAATCCAGCCTAGATTGATGGAATTGTGGACAAAAGCAAAAGGAATCTTTAGTTTTGGGGTCAGCTGTGGGGCCAAAATTGTCATAAATGGTGGTCTGTCCGTCCGTGGCTCAAATTCTGAATTCTGAATAAAGAGTCGCTTCGCGCCACGGGCGATGAAGCCGCCCCCATACCATTTTCAGTAGTGTTTCAAATACTTTTAAATATAAGCACTGAACTATCTTGGGTTGTTTTGCATGCCATCATGTTTGGTGGGGCAGTCTGGGCATTTAGGGGGGCATTGCCCCCCCCATGCCTATCCCTAGATCCGACCCTGGTTTGTAATGTTATCGATGTCCCCCTTCCCTCCCTCCAGAAAAGAAAATGCTCTTTATTTGCGGAGCTCCCGCTCTACATTATAACGGGGATCTGCGTTCCCCCTGCATCTAAGTGTGTTTAGTGTGCTGTGACATGCTAACAATATTCCCTGCGGTCCCCATCTAATGATTTGCCCACATGAGCCTACTGCAGAGACATATTAGCATCGTTCATTAACAGCCATTAATTAGCACAGCAAGCTAACACGTACCTTCCACTGGATAAACACACTCTCTCACTCTTTCTCTTTCTCTCTCTCTGTCTCCATCTAGCTGTCTCTCAGATGTCCATGGGGGGTTGGGGGGGTTGTGGGGGTCGGGGGGGGGGGGGGGGGGGGGGGGGGGGGGTGATGATCAGTATGCAGAGAATGGTTTTTAATTACTATTGGAGCACAAAGCATTTATCTACCTGCTAATGATCATCCATCACCCTTCTGTCCATCAATCATCCGTCCATCCGTCCATCCGTCCATCCATCCATTTCTTCATCTCCATTCCTTTATTCCTCTCTCCATTCACATCTCTAATTAAATTCCCCTCAATGTATTCACTTATATTCTCTGTAGTCTGTAGTGGATGTTTTAGAATGCCAATAGTTTGTCTGTATTCCCAGTGTCATCCGAGACCATTCTGACTGTAGCTGTCACCTGACATGACTCGTCCACATGCTGACTGCCACTAAAAGTACAGTAGGACTATAAGAACTATCTGTGAAGAAGGTTAGGGAGGCTTCTCTTTATCTCCATCACACTCTCACGTATTTCTTCAAGTTTATCTTACATTATTTTGTAAGTTCCTAAGAAATCGAGTACAAGTCATCCTGTTTCCAATTCAGCATTTCTACCTAACCAATTCAGCATTTCTACCTAACCAATTCAGCATTTCTACCTAACCAATTCAGCATTTCTACCTAACTGTCTAACTGCCCGCGGCCAAAGATCCATCCAAAAAAAGCAGGACGTGACATCAGAGCTTGGCCAAAAACACGGGCACTACACAAGCAAGGTGTACTGTAGAGCATACCTGGGCATTACGTGGCCGAGGGGCCAAATGCAACCCTTTGGCTGGCTCTGACCGGCCTGTGAAAGGGTACCGTGGTTTTAAACCAGTGGTCCAGGGACCACCATTGGTTCTTGAGAGAGTTCCAGTTAAATATGGAAAGTTGGTTAACCACATGTAACTCTTTGAGAGCGTAAAAATGAAACCAAATGGACCCTTGCGGGTCTATTTGGTTTCATGTTTACACTCTCAAAAGTTAAAATATTCATCATCTGAATTAGCCAGAGAATGTTAAAGAATCATTCATTCATTCAGTCATTTTTGATTTATGTTTGCCTGTTTTGTTTGTGAAATCCAGCCTGGAATTGTGGACAAAAGAAAAGGAAATCTTTAGTTTTGGGGTCTGTGGGGCTAAAATGTCATCAAATGGTGGTCCGTGGCTCAAATACTGAATAAATTGAGGGCCCTGGTGTCAAAATGGTTGGTCTTACCTTTATCTTGAAATAAAATTAATATTACGCAGACTTTAGTTTAGCCTTTCGTCTTGGCCCTCCACAATATTTTATGCATCTCATTTGGCCCCTTGGGAAAAATAATTGCCCCCACACCAACGTTATTTTCACTGCCATGCAATTCCAGGTGGTAGATCCGTCACACCTTGAAACACTCATAACTCAGAGCAAACACTATTTCTGAAGACCTTTGTAAAGGAAACGCTTCTGGAGGAGATATACAGTATAGCGAACATAATAAAAGAAAAACTTGTTATTGTCTCTGCCACCGACACACTTGTCCGTGAATGGACATATAATGGTGACCTCTGTACGGGATTCTTCTCTTCCTTTACAGTCTATTAAACTTGCACAGCTCCACACTCCTGTTTCTCTCCCTCGCTCTTCTCTTCTTGAGTGTTTCACAGTTTAAAAAGTGTTACACAGCAGCATGCGGCGCACATGGCGCCGTCGGGCATAAAGCTCGTATGTGGCGCACAAAGCAGTGACGGCAGCCCAAGTGCAAAAGCTCACAACGCCAACGTCACGGAGCCAACTAGTTTCCACAACAACACATTCTCACAAACAGCCATTCTCACAAACAGCCAGGCACGCAGGCAGGTATCGCTGCATGCCTCTGTTTGGTCACTGCAAGAGAGTGACATTGTTGAGTGTTTACTACTTAAGTCGTCCTTCTCCATCCACTTTGGATATAAGATACCTTTGAAAAACGTTCAGCGGAATCGCAGCCAGGGGCGGATGTAGCATTTCCCAATTGGGGGTGGGCAGAAGAAAATGGTAAGGGGCAGCTTCATCGCCCGTGACGTGTGTGAAGACGCACCCATACCATTTTCAGTAGTGTTTCAAATACTTATATACGCACTGAAATGTCTTGGGTTGTTTTGCATGCTGTCATGTTTGGTGGGGCAGACTCGGCATTTAGGGGGGCATTGCCCCCCCCCCATGCCTATGCCTAGATCCACCCCTGATCGCAGCAGGTGCAGCCGCAGGCATTTTCGAAGGACGTTTATGTTATTGATCTATCAGTGCGCTCTAGGTTTTATCTGCTATTTATTGCTGACATAATATATTGTTTAATAATAATACTATATTCCACCTTAGTGTGTTGTAGATTATTTGCAAGGCCCAGCAATACGCTCATGACCAACCTGTTCAACTTGATGTATCCAGTAGCCAAAATAAATAAATACAAAAAATTGTATTGGATTGGACAACTTAATACATCTAACCATAAAACACTGAATATGGTTGATTTTTGCTGGTACAATAATATGTTCCTCTGGTGAAAAACAATCGCGTTACGGCCAGAAAGTCCATTTTAACCGTGTGGTGGGGGGCTCAGAGTGTTTCCACTAAGGAAAGTAGGCTTTATAATCACACAAGCTGTGTTTGTTTTGGTGAGTAGGTAAAACGTTCTTTATATATCCACTCCAGAAGAGAGGCTGGTCGGGTCGAGTAATGGCAGATTGGCAGATTAATACAATCAACCATAGAACACTGAACACTGTTGACTTTCACTGGTACAATAATATGTTGTTGTAATATTTCCCTGCCCACATCCCTGTTATATTCTAAAGGTAGGTGTTTGGGTGAATTTCACCCAGGTTTAGTGCAGGTTTAGAAGCATGTTTAAGAAGATTTAAAAAAAAATAATAATAATAATACCCACATTTGTCACAGATTTTGTGAAATGTCACGATGAAACGTACCTGATGTAGCCATGCATTCCTGTATACTTACTGTATATTTCTGATGAGAATGTTTTATGGAATAGCTATATTACATTGGTAAAATATACATGTTTAGTGACGGATTGACTAAAGTTAAACAGTGTTCTAGCTAGGCCAGTACTTAAGCGTCCATTTAAATAATACAGTGAGGCAGTTAACGTGATATATTGTGAGCTTGCAGATGAACTATTGCTACTATTATTGATATCGTTTGCACTGAGTAATGTTCAGCACTTTTAAGGATTTTCTTTAAAAGGAAGTGCTCCAGTGCTTTAACGTTAAAGTACAATGATGACTGAGGAAGCTTCACTTCTTGTGTAGTGAAAGTACAGTATCTATGTCTGTTTTGGACCGAGGTGCTGGGATTAAGCACTTCTGTCCAGCACCACAGAAAAGGATTCTGGCAGCATAATGAATGCACCGCCGCTTACGGTAAGTGTTACCCTAGAGGAGTCAATGGAAATACGCCCTTGGGCTTTATACTGTGCCTTTCATCCTCCGTGATGTTTAATGTACTGCACCGTGTAATGACTGCAGTGCTGTGAGCGATGCGTTATTCTTAATCATCAAATAAATCCATTCATTCACTCACCCACCCGCTTGCTCCTACAGTCCCACCCCCTCCCTCCCTCCCTCCCTCCTTCTCTCCTTCTCCCTCTAACTCTCTCTCTCTCTCTCTCTCTGTCCTCTCGGAGCTCAAGGTGGAGCCGCCATACCTCAAAACACAGAATGAACAATTCAATTATAACTGTGCGTCAGTGAAGAGCAGAAAGGTGCATGCACCAGTCGGTCGGTCGGTCGGACGCCTGCCGGCCTGTTCAGAGAGCTGTGTGTGCAGACAGAAAGACAGAGAGACGGACAGACAGACAGACAGACAGTGACACAGCTGTCCACGGTGATCTTGTGCCCTAACGTGCAGCTTGAGTCGGGAGACGCACGCACGCACGTAGGCACGCACGGACGCACGGCATGCATCAACCCCTCCTCACCGTCAACACTGCAGACTATAGAGCTCCTTTGGAACTACCATCTGCCCAGAATGTCAACTAATTAAAGCATGTGTACTTAGTGCAGTGATTCGCAAATGTCTTTCATTTCAAGCATTATTAAGATCGGTGCAGGTTTTTCATATTAAGGGCCATTATTTATTAGGAATACAAGCCTGTGAATCGCTGTCTGATGACATTTGGCCCCAAAAACTAAAGAATATTTTGTCATCGTTTAATAATATTTTGTCCACTATCCATGCCGTATTCATGTTGGTACCATTAGGAGAGATGTCAACCAAAATAACAAATCTTCTACAACGTACATTCTAGTCTAGACTTCTTGGAAATATGTACTGCAGTTGTTTTACTATAATTGAACTCTTGAGAACATACAATTGAATCCAAAGGGATCCCTACAGGCCCATTTGGTTTCATTTTACACTCTTCAAGATCTGGCCTAACTAAGGACAACCTGGAACCTACTCAAGGACCACTGACCACAGGTTGAAAACCACTGCATTAGAAGGACCTCCCCAACTCACACTGTAGCTATGGAACAGGGGGAGGTAGGGGGATGGTCTACTTATCAGGTCAAACAGTTGTGTGTGGTGGTTATCAAATAACTCCATCAACTCCATCTCTTCTCCCTCCTCTCTCTCTTTCTCCCTTTCTTCCTCTATCTGTCTCCAACACATCACAATCCCTCTAGCAGTGCTGATATCTTGGGGTAAATGTGTGTATTTGAGCGTGCTGCACGCTCACGTGCGTGTGTATATGTGCTCACAGCATGGGCGTGTGCGTTGCTTGTGTCGTGTGTTTTGCGGGTGCACCTAAAGGGAGATTCCCCACTACTCGAGTGATTGAGTGAAAGCAGTAGGAGTGGTGCCGCACTTGCGTGTGCGCACACACATGCACGCACGCACACACGCGCACACGCACACACCAGGGGCGGATGTAAAATTTCCCAATTGGGGGGGGCAGAAGAACATGGTATGGGGGCGACTTCATCGCCCGTGTCGCGAAGTTGCACCCACACCACTTTCCATTACAGGACTTATTTTAGGCAAGAAAAGCATCAATAACAACATCAGTTGTTGTTGAAGTTGCAACAGACACGTGATGTGATGGTTTCAATGATGAAATGCTGTTGGTTTAGTGGTACAACAATTGTAGTTAATAGCATAGTGTTTCTTAATGATTTTAATCATAAGCACTTTCATTTGAAATACAGTATATTTGAAATTTGGGTTGTTTCTATGCCGTCATGTTTGGTGGGGCAGTCAGGGCATTTAGGGGGGCATGCCCCCCCCCATGCCCATGGCTAGATCCACCCCTGACACACACACACGCACACACACCCGCAGAAGCTGTTACTCCTCGAGACAAACGCGTTAGTCCAGCAGAAAAGACAGAAAACTTGCGGCGGAGTGTGTAGAGTTTAGCAGGACTGATTGTCCTGCTCCCTGAGGTTAAGTACCGGCAGTAGGGTTCACCCTGCAATCTGCCGACTGGGCAACAACATCCCAGAGAGAAGAAATCTGTGCTAGAAAGAAAGCTTTCTTACCTTTATTTGCAGTTAATATCACCCAAAAGTGGTCCAATTGTAAACACCTCATTGGCGGTTTCCCCTACCCCACCATAAGAATGCGCCATGGGGTGTTGCTCAAATTCACTTATTTCCATTGCTCCCAAAACACAGTTTTTTTTTTGCATATATCCCCTCCTCATAATGTCAACCGTGTGTTGACACTCACACTTTACTGCATAGGAGTGGCATTGCTGTGTCGTGGAGTCTTGTGACATTTTTTTTTACGTCTGAAACACAGCAACGCTGTTACTATGCAGTAAGCTCAGAGGAAAAATGTGCTTCTCAGTTTAAAATCAGAAGCGTCTCTTGAGCAACCAGATCACCTAAAAGATCACCTATGCATCTTTATGGCTCCTAAGATGAATACTAGGATCCATAAATGAGGCAAATCTCTCAAACCATTTGCTGTTTCAGATGTATTTGAGAGATAAATGAGACAAATCTGAAATCTTGCTATACTGTACATACGCATATAGCAAGATTTCAGCTTTGTCTCATTTATGGATCCTAGTATTCATCTTAGGAGCCATAAAGAGAGGCATAGGTGATCTTTAGGTGATCTTACAATGAGAAATAAACGTGGTTGCTCAAGAGACGCTTCTGAGCTTAAACTGAGAAGCATTTTTTTCCTCTGGGAAAGTGTCATGCTATACATACTGTTGACATTATAAAGAGAGGATATACATGTATATACCAAAACAAAAAGTGATGTAATGAAGTGGTGGAAATTAACACATTTGAACAATATCCCTTGCTCTATTTTAAGCTTATGGTGGGGTAAGAGAAACAAAGCCAAAACACATTTAACATATAACAATTAGCCACTTAAGGTGCGAAAGCCGTCTGGCACGGAATTCTTCTTTAACACCCAAAGGTGGGGCTCTAGAGAAGAGGTAACTAACTAACTAACAGGGATCGCATGCAAATGCCTATAGGGGGACCCCCTGCATTCATTGAATGCATTCATTTTAACCACAATATCGTATTCATTGGACTATTCAAAAATAGCAGATGTGCAACATATGTTGCACACACACATGCACACACACACACAGACAAGCATGCATGCACATAGGCACGCAGGCAGACATGCACGCACACACCCACATACAGTAGAGTAGATGAATGCATGAGTGCATGAATGCACACATCAGACACACACGGAAAATACACAAAACACTCTCAACTGCTCCTCTCTCCTCTCTTTCTTTCTCTTTCTCTCCCTCCCTCTAGGGCTAGAGTATATTCAGGGGTTCCGCTGCACAGCTTAGAGGGATTAGCACCATGATCCTATTACATATGTTTTATATATATATTTCCTTCATATTTTTAGACGGTTTCAGTGTTTTGTGGGAGCTGGATGATAATAAAAAAAAAGAAAAAGAACACACAGCTCAACAGGACTAACCAAGCGGTTAAATAACACAACCGACTACAGTTGAAACAGAACTCCACCTTACTAACACGCCAATTGGTAATCTAACCAGGAAATTGTCTCGGTTGTATATCTATGAGCTCAGAACGTGTCACTTTGTGCCTCCTTTCTAGCCTACAGTAAGCGCATACTTTTGCCTGACGGTATTACGACTAATATAGTACAACCTTGCCCCATGCTTGTATCAATGCTGTGTGCTTGTGCATCTACTATTTTTTCACTAGTTTTTGTCCCATGGAGGTGAGGTGAGTGGGGATAAGTGGTGGGGAGCACAGGGGGGCGAGGGTGAGATTTTACATTCCTCTTTTGGGACTCAAAATAAAACAACGTCACCAAGTGCACTGCTATTCCAGTCCTCAGATTCACCATACTCACGTCCTCCCGTCCTTGAAAGTATCGACTCCTGAAGACAACTTGCAAGTCTGAACTCCCAAGGACGCAAGTCTGAACGAGCCAACTTCAGGTATTGAGAAACAGTCAAGATGTAGATGTAGATGTTTTGTGAGCAAAAAAGTGCCTTATTTTGCCATATAAGAGTTGTGCCTTATACTTCAACGTGACACATGTTACATATTATTAGATGTTACATACATGTTATTATGAAGTTTTGGCCCGTCATGTGTACCTATGAAGACGTCTGTACAACTGCACTGTGTACATATTAAACACTGCACTGTGTGGTGATTCATTATACACGTGTCTTGTAAAAAAACACCCTGCATTCCTTCTGCTGAAGATACTGTAGACTAGTAGACCACACAGAAAACGCAAATTCTCTCCCTCTCTCTCTCTCTCTCTCTCTCTCTCTCTCTCTCTCTCTCTCTCTCTCTCTCTCTCTGTCTCTTTCTCGCTCTCTCTGTCTCTCTCTCTCGCATCTTGAGTCCATCAGTGTGCTGGCAGTCAGAGGTAGAGCGAGCATACCCACAATTCCTCCTCTGCTGAGTCGAACACACACACACACACACACACACACACACACACACACACACACACACACACACACACACACACACACACACACACACACACACACACACACGGTCGTTCCATTTGTGTTAACTAGCAAGCAGGGAAAACTGCCTCAATGTTTGCCACAGCCAACAGGTTTGTAAATCAGATTGCAGGGTAAGGACAGTGTGTGTGTGTGTGTGTGTGTGTGTGTGTGTGTGTGTGTGTGTGTGTGTGTGTGTGTGTGTGTGTGTGTGTGTGTGTGTGCGCGCGCTAGAGCTGGGGTCGGGCCGACTTTTTTCAGCCCGACCCTACCCTAGGGTAGGTCGGGCTAGGGCCAGCCCGGCCCTATAGCCCGACCATTATTATTAAAATATATGCGCAGCCCGTCCCGAAAACCTGACACCGTTTTTTTTTTAAATAAAATTAAAGTTGTAAAATAATATTATATATAAATATAATAAATAACAGCAAGATAGCCCAGCCCGAACCCGTCCGAAAACCCGACCACCAATTAAGCAAATGAGGGTCGGGTTTCGGTCGGGTTTCCCACCTCTAGTGCGCGCGTGCGTGTGTGCGTGCGTGCGTGCGTGTGTGTGTGTGTGCGTGCGTGTGCGTGCGCGTGCATGTGTGCTTGTTTTGGACATTTCTTTTGATCTTTTGAAAGCAATAATAATAGCAATAATAATAATGTAGTTCCATCATGTGGTTTCATCTGTGGTTTCATGATCTGTTGAAAAATAATTGAGAAAAGGTGCACAAATCTCAACATAATAAGTTTCACAGTGAACTTTTGAAGCTCAAATCTTGTGCCTGACAGAAAATTTTTACAGCTCTCAATGTGTAATGTCCATTATTGTCTCCACCAGGCCGGAGGCATGGTGGGGAATATGTTTTACCCTCCGTCCGTGTGTGTGTGTGTGTGTGTGTGTGTGTGTGTGTGTGTGTGTGTGTGTGTGTGTGTGTGTGTGTGTGTGTGTGTGTGTGTGTTACCAGCTAATCTCCGGCGCCGTTTACCCGATCAATGCCAAAATTTGCACACACACTCCCTGGATGCCAACGATGAACCTCTGCTCTGAATTTTCCAGAAGGGCCTAATATAGTGCCACCAGGAGGCTGATTCTTGCAATTATTTGGGAAAAATCTGTGCGTGCGTCCGTCTGTTAGCAGCTAATCTCCCAAACCATTAACCTGATAGACATCACAATTTGCACACACACTCCCTGGATGCAAACCATGAACCTCTGCCTCAAATTTTCCACCAGGAGGCGATTTTTGCCATTGTTTTGCAATAATCTGTGCGTGTGTCCGTCTGTTACGGACACACGTGATGCATCATATGAAAGCTTACATTGCATACTTTAATAATACTTGAGCTACTTGAGCCTCAAAGTATCAGATTGTGTCACATTTTTGGACCCTGGGGAGGGGGGAGGGGCTTAGTGCAAGGTCTATTCTGTGGGTCTTGTGGGTCATGGACATGAAATGGTCTGAGTGCACCAGTGCCACCACCACCAATAACGTTTTTTGTAAAGGTGAGAACACAGGCTGCTCTGTTTCAGTTGTGCTACCGTAGTCCATAATCTATTCCCCCAGGCAGAGATAACAACTTGTGGACATAGGGACGGAGTGATTATTAGAGCGCTTAGTGCCCTGTAAGCGTTCTGGAAGCCCTGATAATTATATTCATCAAATAGAATTCATAATTTGGTTAATTAAATAGTATTAATTAACTCCCCCCCACACACAAAAAATACAAAAAATAATGGAGGTCAATAGGTGTGTGTGTGTGTGTGTGTGTGTGTGTGTGTGTGTGTGTGTGTGTGTGTGTGTGTGTGTGTGTGTGTGTGTGTGTGTGTGTGTGTGTGTGTGTGTGTGTTTGTGTGTGTGTGTGTGCCCGTCTTTTACAGCTGTTTCCCTCCACCTTGTGATTGCGGAATAACTCTCCTTCCCGACAGCAGATTGAGAGAAATCCAGTGCCTCAGAGGACACACACACACACACACACGCACACGCACACACGCACGCACGCACGCACACACACACACACACACACACACACACACACACACACACACACACACACACACACACACACACACACACACACACACACACACACACACACACACACACACACAAAAGCCAGATGAATGAAACTGGGAGAGAAACGGCAAAATAAAGAGAGCGAGGGATTAGCCAATGTGAAGGGAAAAAGATGAAAGTGGAACAGACAGAGCGAGATTTACAAAAGAGAGAGGAATAAAAGAAAGAGAGAGGGAGAGACACACAGAGAGAGAGAGAGAGAGAGAGAGAGAGAGAGAGAGAGAGAGAGAGAGAGAGAGAGAGAGAGAGAGAGAGAGAGAGAGAGAGAGAGAGAGAGAGAGAGAGCCGTCACTAATATTTCATGCTGAAATATTCAGGGTACTGCTGCAACGATGCGACACACACACACACACACACACACACACACACACACACACACACATTCTTACATATGTTAACTACTTAGGACCACTCCAAAAAAATGGACTATTGCTATCCTTTTTAGGACCACCCTTTCTAGACATTGTAGAGACATATGAATTACACTCCTGAACATGAAAAAAAATCTATTTTAATACAATCACCGCAGATTGTATTAAAATTCATTTTAGAACATTCTAGATATTAACAATTTTACCCTACTTGTTAGGACCAAGAGTGGTCCTAACAAGTATAGTCAAATTGTTAACATTGTAGAAACATTGTAGAAGCTAATACCTTTTGTTAACGTAGATGTATTGGCTCTTATGAGTTTAATCATGTTTGTAAATACATCGAAGATGCAAATATACTCCACTACAAGTGGTTGCCTTGGCCTGGAAGAGAGGTCATCAGGTGGTCTCCAACCTTCGTAGAGTGTTTCGACCCTTGCCCACGACACTCTCCAGTTGGCTGGTCAGCAGTGATTGGCCAGATCACTGCCCCTCTCCTCCAGGCTACATGTTTCTATGTACTAGAAGGTCTTTTTTCCAGGACTTGTGTTCTGCAACGTTAGAGGGACACCCCTTTCCACTAGTGCTACGAAGATGTAATAAACACCAAAAAATATTATTTGAGCTCTACAAGACAAATCTCACTTCAAATGTTGAATACACACAATAGAACTCAAAATATAGCCACCTGACATGATGCTGTATTAGGAGGACAAAAGATAATGAGTTGCTTAGCTCCGCCCATGACACAAATGGTAATTGTCAGGACTATCTTGATTTGTATGGACCATGGCTATACAACACACTTACAAGACATACAGGTGAATTAAAGGGTCAAACATGAATAAATGGGACATGCATTCAAAGTGAAATATACTGTAGACACCGTGCTATTCAAAGCTGCTATTCATCCCATGGTTTTGAGGCAGTACATGATGAGCGTTCAGGCAGACTAGTCTGGTCCTGAATGCCCCAAAAAATGGTGGCTGATGACATTTAGACCTTAAGCAAGGTCCAATTCTGCCACTGTGACACTGTGGCCAAGTGACACTGTGCTGAATGCATTTTGCCACATGCCAAGTGATACAAGTGACCGTTTTGTCAGAAATTGAGTAATTAGCAAGTAAAACCCCAAATTAACAACAGTTAAAAAAAAGAAAAGAAAAATCAAATAGCTTTAATTTTGATATTTAATGTACATAATGGGTTAACCCCTTGGTTAGTCCTTTAGGAGGGCTGTTTGTCCACCGCTCATGTCTCTTCCATGTCCGGCGTTGGGAGTCTGGTGCAACGCACAGGTCCTGTGCCTCCTGGTGAGACGTAGGAGGGGCACGGACAGGTGTCAAACCACAGAGCCTAGTCCCTCCACGCATCAGAACCTCCCAGTTTTGGCGGAGTATTTCAGGGGCGGTGGATTGGACGGCCTTGGCCTTTCCCTTGTGGGATTGATCAGGGGTAGCTACTGGGACGTGAGTCGGGGTGTCATGAACCCCGGCTGGGTCACCTGAGTGAGGGGTATGATGTTCGAGAGACCCGAAACCCCAATGAGCTTAGGATACATCACTGAAGACACGTCCCAGGTTGCATCCATTCGATGTATTAAAAAAAACCTTTCTATATGATTTTTATGAGCCAAATTCATTTCAAGTGATACAAATCCCCATTTTAATCTAATAATCTAATCTAATAATTAGGATAATGAATAACTAAAATAGAAATTGGTCTAATTCTGATAAATTGTACTTAAGTTGTTTTAAGTTGTTTCTATATGATTTTGATGTGCTGAAACCACTCTGCCATATGCCAAGTGATATGAGGCAGATTTTTTTTCTGGAAACCAAGCTCACAGGGCTTTTATAAGATGTGCCTGTAGGCCACTAAAAGTATAGACCTATTCCATTTCATGGTGATTATGCAATACAGCAAAAAATCATAAACAACAAAAGTACATCAAAAATTATAGCCAATTTCCAATTTTCGTAATTGCTTATTATAACTACTAAATTTCTAACAAAACCGTCACTTGTATCACTTGACATACGGCAGAAATGGATTCAGGACATCAAAACCGGACACTTTTGCCTGTGACCAAAAAGAGAGATTTAAGACTTACTTATGAGCTTGTAGATTGTTTCTTAGATTTACTTTGACTTATTAATGAAGTTACTTTAGAGAAAATCATTTCATTTTGAATTTGATAAACAATTTTAATAATTGAAAAAACAATTTTAATAACTGAGAAAAACAAATAAAAATAATAAAGGAAACAACAAACACAATAATAATGAGGGTAATAATAATAATAATTAACAATTATAAGGGTAATAATAATAATGGGACCACATTTTTTTATCTTCCCAGGGGAGAAATTTGTCTAGCATTACATGCACATTACAATATGCCTCCAATTTAGGCAAATCAGACGCTCTTAAAGGGGTATTTCACTTTCAAAAAAACGTTTTGTCTTTTATGGTCTACTCAGTTCCATGCACATTAACCCCTTTATATACTGATCTCCCCCAAATCCAATAAAATACACATTTTGAGAGATAAATGCATTTTCCTCCAGTTTGCTTAACAAAACAGCTATAGTACCTGAATGTTCAGATGGCACTTGCCTGGAAAGCTTCACACAAAAAGGATGAGGAGAGTGTGGTAGTCAGACCTCAAGAGTGAAGTATAGCTACAATGGAGTCAGTGCTGCCATTTGGGGCCAATACATTGACCCTTTGAGATCACAAGCTTCTGGGCTAGAAACATTGTTAATAGGAGGAGATATGTATATGATAGGTTACTTCTTGCTGATCCCTGCTGGCTGACCTGGTATTATAATCAGAGTACCTAGTAGTAAAAGAATAGGTAGACATCAATGGCAATGACAACTGCGTCAGCCGCATCCCTTCCGACCTGGAATGACATTGTCAATGTTGACATGGCTTTTTAAACTTGTATTCCACCCTCTGTGAACATCACAGTTAAGAATGGTGCCATTGCATAGGCCTACACATGACCATTGAATAGATAGAATTTAGTTAATATACTTCTGGCAACTGGTGTGACAACTCGTGTGATGACCACATTCATGAGTTTGATTTAAGCATATTTGCATGAATTGAAATTCCAAAACCAAATAGACAAACGATAGGAAGCGCTTGTTGTCTTTAGACGGACCACCCTGGAGCTATTCAGTCACTGTCCTATGCATGTGGGCGGTGCTTCAAAGCACCCACACGGCTAGGGTTTGTTGGTAAATCAAGCGCTCCCTTCCCCAGGTCATCTTCACAATACAGTGGAAAGAAATAGCGCACCTGGGTTTGTTATTATCTGATTCAAGGTGTGGAGTATTGGGACTAAGAGTTTTAGAATCAATCATACACAGCACTTTGACATACACATGAATTATAAGGACATTTTAAGAATTATCAGGACCTTCTGGCAGTCAAATTTGGGCATGAACGGATGAATATGCATCATCATCATCATCATCATCATCATCAATACTATAATTCAGAAAATGTCTGTCTGAATGTCTGAAACCGCCATTACTCCTCGCTGGCTGCACCAATCGCTCACACGGTTTCACACGGTTGTTAACCATAATATTAGGAAGAGACTGACAAAGCCCTTTTTTCAAAATTAACGCATTATATTGGATCACCACATCATACATATATGGGGATACTCTGACCTCACGCACCATGGTTTGATTATGTTTGAGTCACCACGTCATACCTATATGGGATACTCTGACCTCACGCCCCAGGGTTTCATTATGTCTGAGTCACCACATCATGCCTATTATGGGGATACATGTGACGTAGTGCTTTGTAGACGTAAAGCTTCATAGACGTAATAGGGAAATGTAGCAGTGCTGAAGACGTGTCCCAGATCACAAATACAACGGGCACAAACGGCATGATAGACATTTTAACAGGTAGTTAATTAATAACACATTCCACAAATAAAATGCATAATTGTGCATTAGATACTATACAACTCTATTTCGGGTGGATGTTTTTGTATTTCTGGCATCAGGGGGTTAATAACTACAAAATGTCAAAGGGATATTAGCAGGCACCCTCTTGAATTCTTAAGAGGTTGCCCTAAGCTACAAGACTCGGTTCAGCCCAAAAACAGCGCGCCGGCTCCCAACTAAAGTATATGGGAATGCTAAAGAACATATTAAACCATTGATTAGTGCTAAAATATGAGAAAACAAAGGATTGCTTTCCAGAAAGGCACACTTTTCAATATGTGAAGACACAAATTGTCTACAACATAACATCTGCCCATGATAAACATCTCTCACTCTTCATTGGCAATTTTAGAACCTCATACAGGTTCAGCATAATAGCTTCTTCACTTGGACAGGATACCACCAAATATGACTAAATTCAATAGACTATGCTGAGCTAATATTGTTCTGCTAAAGACATGGAGAAGTTGGAAGAGTTACACAACAACACTGCTCTAACAGGGAGACAGCATATGTTAGGATGTTGATATTTGCCTTATAATTTACTAATAGACATAGATACTAGAAATTGAGATTGATACTGGGGCAATGTAAGATTACCAAAAAACACACATTAATGCACCTGCATGGGTTTTGTCCAGACTGCTTCAACCAACCAAAAGATTTAGGCAGTTTGCCTGTAGAGTGCAGGGTCGTTAATTAGGCTGCATTGCTTAATTAACGACCCAACCATTGCAGTATGGGGGAAGGGCAGCAGTTGAACTGAGCTTACAGAACTACAGCAGTGAATTGTTCTTACAGGTGAAAGACAAAATCAGAGTATCCTGTTATTGCATCATACTGATTTTTGCCTCACACAAACATCTATTCTAATCACATAGTATACGTGTATTTAAACTGGCTAAAATAAACATTGATATGAACTGTTTTGGATATGTGATATAGTAGTGATTCTTGTAGCTGGGAGTCACTTCTTAAGAAATCAAGAGGGTGCCCACTGATATGCCTCGGGCATTTTTAATTATTAACCCCTTAATGTCCAAAATATAAAAAAAAAATCCATACAAAATACAGTTGTATGGTATTTAATGCAAATTACTTGGTCTAAATGCATCAAATTTATCATTATATAGTGTTTGTGAATATGGATATGCACAAAGTATATGATTATTAATTATTGAATTGTTAATTAATGCACATTAACCCCTTTATGTACCGATCTCCCGCAAATCCAATAAAGACTCGGTTCAGCCCAAAAACAGCGTGCGGGCTCCCAACTAAAGTATATGGGAATGCTAAAGAACATATTAAACTAGTGATTAGTGCTAAAATATGAGAAAACAAAGGATTGCTATCCCGAAAGGCATACTTTTCAATATGTGAAGACACACATTGTCTACAACATAACATCTGCCCATGATAAACATCTCTCACTCTTCATTGGCAATTTTAGAACCTCATACAGGTTCAGCATAATAGCTTTTTCACTTGGACAGGATACCACCAAATATGACTAAATTCAATAGACTATGCTGAGCTAATATTGTTCTGCTAAAGACATGGGGAAGTTGGAAGAGTTACACAACAACACTGCTCTAACAGGGAGACAGCATATGTTAGGATGTTGATATTTGCCTTATAATTTACAAATAGACATAGATACTAGAAATTGAGATTGATACTAGGGCATTGTAAGATTACCAAAAAACACACATTAATGCACCTGCATGGGTTTTGTCCAGACTGCTTCAACCAACCAAAAGATTTAGGCAGTTTGCCTGTAGAGTGCAGGGTCGTTAATTAGGCTGCATTGCTTAATTAACGACCCAACCATTGCAGTATGGGGGAAGGGCAGCAGTTGAACTGAGCTTACAGAACTACAGCAGTGAATTGTTCTTACAGGTGAAAGACAAAATCAGAGTATCCTGTTATTGCATCATACTGATTTTTGCCTCACACAAACATCTATTCTAATCACATAGTATACGTGTATTTAAACTGGCTAAAATAAACATTGATATGAACTGTTTTGGATATGTGATATAGTAGTGATTCTTGTAGCTGGGAGTCACTTCTTAAGAAATCAAGAGGGTGCCCACTGATATGCCTCGGGCATTTTTAATTATTAACCCCTTAATGTCCAAAATATAAAAAAAAAATCCATACAAAATACAGTTGTATGGTATTTAATGCAAATTACTTGGTCTAAATGCATCAAATTTATCATTATATAGTGTTTGTGAATATGGATATGCACAAAGTATATGATTATTAATTATTGAATTGTTAATTAATGCACATTAACCCCTTTATGTACCGATCTCCCGCAAATCCAGTAAAGACTCGGTTCAGCCCAAAAACAGCGCGCGGGCTCCCAACTAAAGTATATGGGAATGCTAAAGAACATATTAAACTAGTGATTAGTGCTAAAATATGAGAAAACAAAGGATTGCTATCCCGAAAGGCATACTTTTCAATATGTGAAGACACACATTGTCTGACTGCAGCCAAGTTGAAAGGTCATAGAGGTAGTAAGTAAAAGAAAGACAAGAGCGGTAATAATTCAGTAATACGCCTGAGTGAAAAGGTAGGTTTTAAGCCGGGCTTTAAAGTATAGGACATAAAAGGGGACAGGCTTGAGACAAAAATTTACAGAGTGATGTCAGAGGGGTCACAGAGTGATGTCAGAGGGGTCATGTCTATGTTCCCTCAGCTCTTAAAGTCAGGTTAGGATTAGGGGTAGGGATAGTAATAGATTAACCCTAACCCAAACGCCCAAACCTAACCCTAAACGAAGGCATGTCAAATGTCGCGAAGTAACGTTTGACATGCTTTCGGTTAGGGTTATGGTTTGTGCGTTTGGGTTGGGGTTAGTCAGCGAGGGAACATAGACCTGAGGGAACATAGAAATGGTCCCATGTCAGACACGTGTCACCATGATGATGCGGGCTGCCAGACACTTGTTACGATGAGTGAACATGATTATGTCATCAGTGTGACCCGCCCCAGAGTTTTCTAAACTCTGACCCGCCCGCCCACCCTCGGACAAAGTTCCCCGAGTTCTACAGTTACATGCGACCTGCGGCCTATATGAGCTATATATAGTAATTTATTGTATAATTAGTGTGGTTGCCTTAAAGGCAACACACTATTGTTATTAGTGTGGTTGCCTTTGGGCGACCACACTCTGCAATTCCCTCTGGAATTGCTCCTATCTAGTTAAAATATTAAGTTTGCCAGATGGTCCTAAGTAGGACACACACACACACACACACCCCACACACACCTGATACACACCAAATGTAAAAATGCCTCCTTTTTAGGGCCATATGTAAAAACGCCTCCTTTTTAGGACCATGCCAATTTCAACACCAGGCATGGCTTATGACATTCTCTATCTGTTTTAAGTGGTCTTACTTCTTAGGACCGGGTTTTTGGTCCTAACTTGTCCACCGGTCCTAAGTTGGAAGGTGTTTTTCTTCGAAACGGTCCTAAGTAGATAACATATGTGAGAACACACACACACACACACACACACACACACACACACACACACACACACACACACAAAAGACTGGTTCCAAGCCTCGACCATCGCAGCCTTGCTGAACTTCCTGCTTGTGCTCTCCGCTGACTTGTGATTGGTTAATAATTCACCAGGAGAATTACAGTCTGGACACACAGCAGAGAACGAGACAGTCCTTGCCTCTTCCTTCTTGTGTTCACAGCAGGGGCGGATCTAGGCATGGGCATGGGGGGGCAATGCCCCACTAAATGCCCAGTCTGCCCCATCAAACACAATGCAATGCAAAACAACCCAATATATTTCAAATTAAAGTGCTTATATTTAAAACAAATTGAAACACTACTACTGCTACTAACTAACCACAGTTGTGGCACCACTAAACCAATAGCATTTCATCATTGAAAACAGAAAACTCTCTGAGTCAGACCTTTAGCTTTATGCATGCTGCATGTCTGTTGCAACTTCAACAACAACTGATGTTATTATTGATGCTTTACTTGACTAATAAAAGTCCTGTAACCGAAAATGGTATGGGTGCCGCACCCACACCATTTTCTCTTGCCCCCCAATTGGGAAATGTTACATCCGCCCCTGGTTCACAGTGTGTGTGTGTGTGTGTGTGTGTGTGTGTGTGTGTGTGTGTGTGTGTGTGTGTGTGTGTGTGTGTGCGTGCGTGCGTGCGTGCGTGCGTGTGCGCGGCTGTGCACATGCGTGCGTGTGTGTTTGTATAGGTATACAGTACGTATCCTAGCATAACCAGGCTAATTGGCTAGAAGTCGTAACAGATGGTTACTCACAACAGGGATTGCATACGCTCACACACACATACACACACACACACACACACACACACACACACACACACACACACACACACACACACACACACCCACGCACATACACACACATGTACACACACACACACACACACACACACACACACACACACTGGGAGTACATGGGGTGCAGGCAGAGGGCAGTCAGGTAATGCCAGCCACTTGGCCGAGTCACAGAGGGAGTTTTATCGGATTGCAATAAACATTCAAATCTAACCTACTGTATTATGTGGACCAGGGGTTTTCAACCTTTTTGATATCAGGGCCCACCATTTATTCAGAATCTGAGCCACGGACCACCATCCAAGGACATTTTAGCCTCACACACCCCAAGAACTAAGATTTCTATAAATCTTCTACATTCTATAGTTGGGTAGACTTGGGCTAATTCAGGTGATGAATATTTTAACTCTTGAGAGTGTAAAAATGAAACCAAATGGACCCGCCAGGGTCCATTTGGTTTCATTTTTACGTTCTCAAGAGTTACATCTGGTTAAAACAACTTAGCTGGGGACCACCTGGAACCCTCTCAAGGACCACTGGTGGTCCCCGGACCACCTGTTGAAAACCACTGATGTAGACGGACGGACAGACAGACAGACAGACAGACAGACAGACAGACAGACAGACAGACAGACAGACAGACAGACAGACAGACAGACAGACAGACAGACAGACAGACAGACAGCGATATGTTTTTTTTAATAGTTGGTGTATCGCTCATCACTGCGTGGTTACTTAAAGGAGTGCTTCACCGGTACGGAATGCTTTTAAATGCTGTACAACGGCCTCCAAATAATGTGAAAAATATCTATGTTAAAAAAAAGCCACACGGTGGCACTAGAGAAAGTAAATTCTGTGCGTGCCTTGCTGCTCTCCTCTGCCTCCTTTAGTGCTCAGTGCTCTGGGAAACGTATCATACCTACATCACTTTTAGGGCACTGAAGTAGGTATGAAACAGTCTACAGTATGCGCTGAGACCAGGCCACAGAAGCACAATAGTAGAACCATACAGACAAGGTTTAATTTCGGCGAGGTATCCCTTTAAGTGTTCATTAACACATTTGATCCTGTTGAAAGTCATCTTCGCCCCAATCAATTAATTGTGTGCAATGCGCCTGGCGCTATTGAAGAGTACGTAAATACATTTTATTCATAAAACACCTTTCGAAACAAAGCTACAAGATGCTGAACAATAGACCAATGTAACATTTAGAGCAAATTTAGAGCAAAACAGAGGAACACTAGTGTACATCATATACCTGTAGTTGTAAAAACATATAACAGTAATAAAATAAGCAGAAGAAAAACAGAGTAAAACAATCAATATCCTATGGCAGGAATCAGAACGACTAGACAATCACTAGGAGTTTTTATGTTGGACTCAGCACAATATATGCCAACTGATAAACATTATCGTAAGGAATCACAAAGGGTAACAGTACTAGGTTTGAGCCTAGGGGCTTTGGTACAGAGGGGACTTGGTGTTGGTTTCGGTGGTTGTTCAGTCATCACATTCGGGCTAGTATTTAACATTGACAGGATCTGGAGTAAAAGCAATTCTAACAGGTAGCTTTAATAGGAACCCAGTGTAGTGTGGCTTATGTGTTTATGTGTTCCCTGCGGTTTGTCTTGGAGATGATTCTGGCTGCGGAGTTTTGAACAAATTGGAGACGGAATGGTGAGGAATGGCTCAAGGTGTTATGGAAACCATTGCAGTAGTCAAGATGGGAGGATATGAAGGCGTGCACGTTTTTTTTTTTCAAGGTCTTGAGCTCAGAGAATGGACTTGATTTTAACAATACTATGGAGATGATAGAAAAACGGGCTATCATCATTTCCGTAGGCACTGTGCAATAGCACTGCATGATCCTTATCCTGTGTGTGTAGTTCTTAACATGAGAAATGGCAGGCAGGTTCTATTCCTGAAAAAATGCGTGGCGGAAATGGAAGCCATTTTTTTTTAATTATTATTGCGAAACATAATATTAACCTCTTGATCAGCCACTACATACATTCTGGCTATTTGAAAATACCCGATCGATACACAAGGTCGTGATGTGACATATTGCAGGGCAATCTATTGGCCTAATCGTTCGCAGCATTGCATACCACAGCACAAACGGAGGAAAAAAAACACATAATAGGAAACGTCCTCTCCGGTACATATGGTATATGGACAATTAAGGCTAAATTATATTTGCACAAGTTGCACACTTGGGCGAGTGTCACTCACAAAAAAAAATGCCCGCCTGTAAGTATAAATCAGGGATAA
>CM076987.1:21069816-21074816 GCA_039105355.1 Benthosema pterotum
ATTTATATTGCCATTCAAGATTTTTCCTGAGAGTGTACAAATGTGTACAAATGTGTACATTTGTACGCCGTCAGAAAAAAGGTCCTCAAAGAAAAATCATTAACAAGCACAACACAAACACAACTTGATGATGTCATCATCAAGTAAAATACAGTACAGTAAAATGTTGAAAATGGGCGGAATTCTGAACAATATGGACCATGACAAGCTCAATCAACTAGAACATTTTAAAGCAATTTTAAACAATATAAATAACAAAAAGTTCAATCATACACATCAATGCAGCCTGATAACATCAGTCAGTCTTTCTGACATGAACAAATTAATGAATAGACCCTACATAAATATAAAAAAATTAAAAAATAAAAAAGATTTTGAACCTGGCGATTCGACCTGGCGATTGATATCATGGCAATAAGAATTGCGATATATTGGCATATTCGCATCGGCGGAAAAAAGCAAAGCCGGGGAGGGGTGGAGGGTGACGTTGGTCAAATAACAATTAGTTTGACGGCAAAAATATATATATTTTTTGTGTCGCCATTTACTTTTATAATACAACTAAATAGAGGTAATAGAGGCAACTTTAGTGTGTACAAACACATTGTTAAGACCTCATGCAATGCCATGTGGGTTTCAAGAGGTAGAGGGGGAAAAGTGCCGAGTTGGTGAGAAAAAAAAAACAAGTAAGTGAGGACAAAAAAAAAATGAGAGTTTGGAGTGAGCTCAGCAGCTGATTGGAGGTGGCATTTTAATTAGCTGAGAGAGAGAGACACAGAGAGAGAGAGAGAGAGAGAGAGAGAGAGAGAGAGAGAGAGAGAGAGAGAGAGAGAGAGAGAGAGAGAGAGAGAGAGAGAGAGAGAGAGAGAGAGAGAGGTCAATGACTCATTTTCAAAACACACATTATGTATCGGTTGTCTAATCATTATTGTCAACAGTACAGTTATTATTAGCAATAGTACTGTAGTGGAGTTGAAGGAGGGTGGGAGGAGTCATTACTAGCTGCACACGCATGCATGCACGCACACACACACCAAGGGGTGTGTGTGGAAGAGATGTTTTAAGTAAGGGTATAACGAATGAATGAGAGAGAAGAGGGAGAGAGACAAAGAGAGAGAGAGAAAGTTGGTATGACAAGTGACAGGAAGGCCACCATATATGGCCATTGCGTGGCGACAACTCGAGTTGCTGCGGCAACGTAAAAGTTTATCTCTGAGCTTGTTGTCAAGGTCGTATATCACTATATGAGTAATCTGCTTTTTTTCTGTAACACACACTATACTTTCACTGGCATGCATGCACCCCCGCAAATGTATGACATCACTGGATAAAGAATGATGTTAAATATTATAAATACGTTATAAGAAGTTAAAGACCCTCAGCTATAGGACCATAACTACGATACGAACTCCCTCCCCCTAATATCGAGTAGGATTGTGCATTTTTTCGGTTATTTCTGTATACACGGTGTCATATAATCTTTACGGCTAAACCAAGGAAACAGTTTCACTTGACATGCGAGTTCTTTGCCTGTGATTATTGTTTTCGGACGCAGTAAAGAATGGCAGCATCGAATAATGCTAGTTTCCATCATCCATCCATCCATTCATCCATCCATCCGTCTGACTGTCGGTAGATCTGACCAATTCTTAAAAACGACTCACTTCACCGCAGAGTATGTTTGATCCTTTACACTGTAGCTTTTAGGGCTGCAAATAGGAGAGATAGCAAAATCCAATAGCGACCAGCAACCTCGTCAGTTTCTTACTGGTGGTTGAGATCACGAGTAGTTGCTACGTTTTCTGCATGCGCTCTGCAGTACCGCGAAGAATAATTAACTCTCTAATTAACTCTCTATCACATTAAATTATTTTAGTCGGCTGATGAGAGTAATATTTTGGCAATAATGCTGAGCTGAATCATCATTGAACGAGTCTGTGACTGTGTCCACAATCCCTATAGCTCTGCTCCATAGCGTCCCACAGCAATGTCACTGTATTTGCGACGTAAACTATTGGCAACAAGTGCTTTTGTGACTTGCTTTGAGGCTTTACTCTGGACCATACATATTCCAGGCTGGAGCCTGGAGTAAACAATTCAACCTTTGGTGTACATTACCTAATTTAGAAATTATTTTAAAAAAAGGAGGAAAATCCATTCACTAAAGGGGGAATACATTTCTTAAGTACTAGCTCAGCTATTTTTCCTAGTTTGGGCCAGATATAAAATGCCTCTTCTGGGTCTCCAGCTATAGAATGTTTGGTAACCCCTGAAATGAACAAAAAGGAGAGCTGAGAATCGCATGTATTAAATAATCATTTCTTTCCTATATGCTCTCATTTGTGTGAACAGCAGATCGTGCAGGCTGTGGCCGTCGCTGTGCCAACGGCACTGACTGACAGCAGCAGCGCTGCTGGCAGGGAAAAAAAACTAGAAGTCATGCTGGGCACCTTTAAGTGCCTGTGCGTGTGCGTGTGTGTGTGTGTGTATGGGTGCGTGCGTGCGTGTGCATGCAACAGCTTAAGTGCCCCCGGGCAGGTGTGTGTTGCAATCAGCAAAAAATGAGATTACACGGCCACACACACACACACACACACACACACACACACACACACACACACACACACACAGTGTGTTTGTGTCAAGGCTATAGGGCAGGTCGCACTTAATCTTATTGCCGTGTCTGATGTCTAACTTGTCAATTACAGAATGACCTGTTCTGACTTCTCATCTGGAACTACAACCACAGAGACAAGCCTGAACTACAACACCCAGCGGCCATCGCTGACCTTTATACAAATCAGACCTGCCTGACGCGTTGCCACGTCAGCGTCACACAGTCCCCACCACAGCAACGGTGCTACTCGGGGCCACGTTTTAGGGTGGCAACCAAGGGCGGATCTAGGCATGGGCATCCCCTGCGCAATCCCCTAAATGCCCAGTCTGCCCCACCAAACACATTGGCATGCAAAACAACCCAAGATATTTCAACTTAAAGTTCTTATATTTAAAATGATTTGAAACACTACTACTGCTACTAACTAACGACAGTTGTGTCACCACTAAACCAACAGCATTTCATCATTGAAAACAGAAAACTCTCTGAGTCAGACCTTTAGCTTTATGCATGCTGCGTGTCTGTTGCAACTTCAACAACAACTGATGTTATTATTGATGCTTTACTTGACCAATACAAGTCCTGTAACTGAAAATGGTATGGGGGCGACTTGATCGCCCGTGCCGCGAAGCGACACGGGCGATGAGGCCGCCCCCATACCATTTTATCCTGCCCCCCCAAATGGGAAATGCCCCTGGCGGCGACGGTCTCTAGGGTCTCTAAGCTCACGCGGTTCAGGTTGATTACATCGGTGCAGAGCCCTATAGGCTGTGTATTCGAGTTCCCCAGGATGAGTAATCGAGCGATCGCTGCCTCACCTTGCTCATCCACCGCTAGGAATACAAATTTAGCGAGTCCCCCCCCCACAAAAAACATGGTTACAAGCAAACGGCCATGTTTTATACGGTGGTTTTCAACCAGTGGTCCTTGAGAGGGTTTCGAGGTGGTACCCAAACTCTGTTGTAAATGTTGGAAAGTTGCCCAGATGTAACTCTTGAGAGCGTACATTTTTTAATGCTCTCAGACTAAGTCAGACTAAGCTTTATTATTTCAACTGGAGAAGACATCCTGGAAACCATTTTCAGTTACAGGACTTTTATTAGGCAAGTAAAGCATCAATAATAATCAGATGTTGTTGAAGTTGCAACAGACACGCAGCATGCATAAAGCTAAAGGTCTGACTCAGAGAGTTTTCTGTTTTCAATGATAAAATGCTGTTGATTTAGTGGTGACACAACTGTAGTTAGTTAGTAGCAGTAGTAGTGTTTCAAATCATTTTAAATGTAGGGACTTTAATTTGAAATGTCTTGTGTTGCTTTGCATGCCATCGTGTTTGGTGGGGCAGACTGGGCATTTTGGGGGGCATTGGCAACCAGCTCCCCCCCTCCATACCCATGCCTAGATCCGCCCATGAGCTGGCCTGGTCCTGAATGTCACTGGAGGACGTCATCCTGATGTCATTTGGCTTGCTGGGACCCTCTCCTGTCTGTCTTCCCCAGTCCAAGTCCTCTCTCTCTCTCTCTCTCTCTCTCTCTCTCTCTCTCTCTCTCTCTCTCTCTCTCTCTCTCCCCCTCTCCCTCTCCCTCTCTCTCTCTCTCTCTCTCTCTCTCTCTCTCTCTCTCTCTCTCTCTCTCTCTCTCTCTCTCTCTCTCTCTCTCTCTCTCTCTCTGTTCACAGCTCATATATGAAACAGACATACATGCATGATGAGGACAGGTCATGTGGTCTGCAGACAGATCTGTCACATGAGTCACATTACAGTGGAATCCTCAGTGTTCAGTCATCCTGTGAGAGTGTATACCCATGTAAACAGATGCATAAGTGTTTATATGGAAAAATGTCAATGTATTAATCAAAATGTGTTAATAAGCAACACTGTTGACTGTTGGGCAGTGACTAATTAAATAGTAGTGTAATATTATTACATTTTCCAGCAAAAGTAAAGCTATTACTCTGCCAAAACGCACCTGATTACTCATTACTTTTGAGCTTGATGTTGCCTTTGAAAATAGATTTACAAGCTATCAGCGGGTAACAACAGAGATGCACTGTACTGTAGTTTGTAGATCCTAATCCACCACAGCATTCTGCACACATGACATACACAAGTTATCACAGTTGTCGCAATTTGTCACTAAACAGATTGTGTTGCACATCTGCATTCCTTTGCAAGGGGGGGGTGATGTATTACAGTACAGGGTGATAATTTGGGTGTTGCAATAGTGGCTAGCCTAGTACTGTAGTAGTACTACTGCCTGCATTCTATACATTAAAAATACTAGTAGTATTTTAGACTTTAGTTAGAATTATTTCATTTTCAAGGCTTTTTTTTACTGGCCCAGTCGGGCAGTCATTATGAGCCCCAGCTGTGTGGTGCTCAAAG
>CM076987.1:21079816-21159816 GCA_039105355.1 Benthosema pterotum
AAAGTCCCAATGACATGAATCACATCAAAACTATTTTCGCCACATCAATAAAAGCCAATAGAATTTAAGCTGACATGTATTCACCCCATTTCTGAATCGTCTTCCAGTCCATTAAACTGCAGCTTTAACGCTGTTCGCTTCCCATATACAGAGCTCCGGGTGACAAATGCCAAAAACATGGAGTGGAATAGATGGATGCACACATGCACACGACATTTCTGCATGGCTTAGGTACAAGCCCTGAACACGCAACGTCAACTATCAACGTTGATTTTCACCTTTCTATAGAAAATGATCAACTCCTGGTTGTTCAGAAAAGTCAATTCTTTAGCGCCCTCTACTGGTCAACATTTCAGAATCCTCCAATCACAGCCCTCCTTGGCGTCATGTGATCCTTTCTCCTAGACTCCCACAGATGAGCTTTTCTGAAACCATGGATGCTGCTGCTTCACGGCGGTGGACAAAAACAGGGATTTTGTAACTTTTATTTCGCTAAATGAACATTTTGAGTTGGGTGGCAGTTGGGTGAAAATGATTCAATGCAAACTAAGGCTTCTTTTTCTGAGAGTGTGCAAATGGAACCAAATGGACCCGCTAGGGTCCATTTGGTTCACATTTGTACACTCTCAGGAAAAAATGAAAATGGGTGGAATTCCCCTTTTAATGGGAGGTGTTGCCTGTTGATGTTGACATTGCTAGTTGATGTTGATCAAAATATTGCTAGTGTAGCAGCGCCTTTACATACAATGCAGCAATCTCACCTACTGCATTTGCAACTAAGCATACAGTACATTTACGAACTTCAGCCTTGTATACTGTACATTTCGACATTTACGACACATTGTGAGTTTACATATCCACAATTTGCTAAAGATTTTCTTTCACACATTTGCATTTGAAAATTGGACTGGATTTTGAGAGACAAAAAAAGCAACCGGGTCTAGGAACACAAGCCCAAAAGAAGCGAATCTAGGCGCCGCATGTTGTGGTACATCGTGCAGAATGATGTGTCAGCTCTGCTATATCCATCAATCAGTGGACACAGTGGAAACTGTGATCTGACCCTATTGGTCAGCTAAAGTCATGTGAGGCCAGAGGCCGGGTCTTCAACAGGTACACTGTCTCTGACCCTCTCTGGACAGCCAAATGCAGGCACAATGTCTGTAAGGGTTTAATTTATTAGACGTTATTTGAGGCAGTCATACTGTAAAAAGTGAACTTGGCCTATTTCAAACCAAATGGATTCAATTATGTGACTACAGTTCAATCTAATGAGTTTTGGGGGTTTGTGTCAACAAGGCTCTACTAGGTACACTGGTTCGTGTGCCAGATACTGGATGGATGGGGTACATACAAGGTCCACTCGGCTATAAAGTATGTGATCGTAATAAAACTTATTGAATATATTGTTTTTTGTTGCCATATGAACGCAAGTTTGAATGTTTTAACTCCAACAGAACATACTCAGGGCCATATCTAGGCATGGGCCCTAAATGCCCTGAGCGGCCCACCAAAACTGATGGCATGCAAACAATGAATTTCAAAGGTATTTCAAATTAAAGTGCTTATTATTTAAAATGATTTGAAACACTACTACAGCTACTAACTAACTACACTTGTGGCACCACTAAACCAACACCATTTCATCATTCTAAACAGAAAACTCTCAGTCAGTCGTTTAGCTTTATGCATGCTGCGTGTCTGTTGCAACTTCAGTTGCAACAACTGATGTTATTATCGATGCTTACTTGCCTAATAAAAGTCCCGTAACTGAAAATGGTATGGGTGCGACTTCATCGCCCATGGCGCGAAGCAACACAGGTGATGAAGCCGCCCCCAATTGGGATCGCAATCAGATCGCAAAACAAGGCTTGCTTTTTAAGAGTTTGTGTGTGTATTTTGGGGCACATTTGCAGTGGGTTAATATTGGTCAATAGGGCCTACTTCTTAGGGAGATGGTTCCAGGTGGTCCCCAGCTAAATGATGGAAAATTTGATAACCAGATGTAACTCTTTGAGAGTGTAAACATGAAACCAAATGGACCCTTGCGGCTTTCATGTTTACATTACGTTACATTACGTAATGTAAACATGAAAGCATTACGTTTACATTACGTTAAAATATTCATCATCGGAATTAGCCCAAGTCTACACAACTAGAGAATGTAGAAGATTAATGGCCATTTATGATCTGTATGTTTGCCTGTTTTGTTTCCGAAATCCATCCTGGAATTGTGGACAAAACCAAAATAAAAATCTTTAGTTTTCTGGTCTGTGGGGCTAAAATGTCATCAAAAGGTGGTCTGTGACTCAAATGCTGAATAAATAGTGGTCCCTGGGATCAAAAAGGTTGAAAAGCACTGCTGTAGAGTATGTATATACACCAACTGCAGCTGTTATTCATTACTGTCCTCTACTGGTTGAAGGCGCTCTGAGCTCATTGTGTTACACCTGAGGAATCCAGCCTCACACTAGCAGCGGTTGTAATGTCTGCTTTTTCCAGCTTCAAGTACATTGCACAGCACACACAGGCCTAGTAAAAAAAATAAAAATAAATCAGTGATCCTGACACTTCAAAAACTGCCTGTGAATCTGCATTTTGTCCTCGCTGAACCCTGCCATGTCTGCTTTCATCCTCAGAGGGCATCTCACACACATACACATGCACAGGCGCGGCACCAACTTCTACCAAAAAAAAAAAAAAAAACTAAAGACAAAAACACATCAACCTGGAAATAGCCCCGATCTATAAAAATAATAGCGGCTGCCAGCAGAGACAAAGGAAGGCAGGCGTACAGCATGGCTGCTTAAAGTTATCCCTTCATCTTGGTGATTCATCAGCACAGGGATGTGGATCTCATATCGTTGCTGTCGTGCAGAGAAAAAAAAACATATTATGTCCGTATCGGTTTGGTGAATGAATGCCTATACCTCGTCATCCTTTTACTTTTACTAGCCTACTTCAATACATTCCTATTCCAATACTTTTGTATCTTTACTTAAAGGGGAATTCCACTAGCCTGGAACCATCCTCATTTGCTGTTGGCAACATTAAACTTACAGTACGTTTAAACGGTGGGGGACGGCGGGCGATGGACAACGTCGACCGATATGAGCGACGCCGACGGTCATTACCGTAAATTCTCGCTTAGAATGACATGCAAAGTGAGTACCGTAAACGACGGTGCTGTGGTGCACTGAAAAAAATAGTATGGTGGAGGAGGAAGTGGGACGGAACTAGGAACCAAACTGCGCCGAATGGTTTCGGGTCGAGGGCAAAAAAGCAGCACTTGGCTCTGAGAGGTTATCCCCAGCCAAACGTCGGCCGATTCGGCCGAAAAGCTCACCCATTTTTATCTTTCCGGGCGACGTCTCCCACCCACGTCGGCCGACGTTGCCCATTCCGCTGCTCTCACCCGAATCAGGGACCTGATGAATCATATCTGAGCATATCTACAGTGTACATATTAATCAGTAGTTCCCTAATGTGCTTAATCTAAAGTTGATCATTATGCCAACCACAAGGACAGTAGTGGCTGCTATTTGACCTACAAAACAGGACACTATTCTCACAATTCTCACCACAGAGTTCCACAGGTCATCCTCAACAGCTGAACTTCACACCTCTGTTCTACTTCTTCCTGTCATCATCCTAAATGTTTGTTTATAAGTATCTGGAGCATGAAGTATACTGACAGCTTGTCTGTCACTCAGAAAATACTTGTCATTGCTTGGCTAAGATGTTTGCCTGCCTCCATTCTCACATGAATATACAGTACTGAGTAGTTGACTGAGAGAGACATGACTTTCACTTTTTTGGGAGACTGCTTAGTACATCAGTGCATGGTGACAGCTTCATTTAGAGTGTGGGGCCTTCTGCCCAGGGCCTATACTTTCATGCAGGATTTTTGTTCAATAAAAGAGACTGACTGAGAAACAGAGAACCTCTCCAAGCCTGCCTTCTTTCCTCATCATGGCGACAGACAAACAGGGAGTTGCAGAGTTGAAGTTGAATTTGAACTTCAACGTAGAAAGGGAGCCTGGCACACCAGGCTAGAATTCCCCTTTAATAGATTCATATTCATATTCCAATACTTTTTAATACAGGACTTTCACTTGGAATGTAGATGTAACGGAGTACATCTGCATTGCAGTATTAATTCTTTCGTGCAACAGTATTTTCCACAGTGCTGAATATGGTTTTGGTTTCCAGCCGACAGCGATGATGATGATGATGATGATGATGATGATGATGATATCGGAGCACAAACAGCAGCCTGTCAAACTCATGTGGTCCGCAGCACGCGAGGCTGCGTCTGAAATAACGGCAGCACAAATAAACATCTGCAGCTGTGTCTGCCTGCCGCGGTGGACCGCTTATCTTCGGTTTCGCCCATAGACCAAATTTCCATGACTATTCACGCGTCCCACATTGCGGCGGGGCAAGCTCCATGCACAGTGTCCAAATGCTAATGCGCTCCCTCTCTTGCTCCGCAAAAAAAAAAAAAAAAAAAAAACAGGGGAAGCATAAATACTGTAAATAAATAACCTATGATCCAATCGATCCAATCTGGGATAATTTGTAGGCTTTTAGTTAGTTTGGTGCATATTGCGTGTTCAAAAGTTGAGGATGTAATTGGTGCCAAAAAGTGGGTTCATATAGGTTATTATAATCTATTAAAGCTTTTCTCCCAAAGCCCAAAACTGAAACTATTTTTTTTTTACCCCAGCGGCTCTCTGGGGACAGGAAGGAACTCCTTATATTGTCACCCCACTCTATAGTAGGGAGGATTATCCAAAAAAAAAGAATAATATTTGAATTGAAGTGCATTCACTGACTATACCTTACCTTAAACTTACTCACATAACATTTACTGGCAAGCGAGTGAAAAAAGAGGGGGTGTAAATCCTGCTGAAGAGAATCATAACACAACACAAACAGATTAATCATAGAGATACTATACTAGTTTTTTTGGAGAACGTACAGTGTAACCTATCTGGAAGGCAGCCCACCGTTCATAACAGCAGTGTGGGGAGTCCTGTCCCACTCCTACCTATAGTGTACGAGTTGCAGCTTTGTTTGGGGAACATCCCAGAGTACTTAGGCTGTATGCACACTGTCCCAGGGGAGGTCACAGCACAATGTTACTTCTACTTTTTTATTTATTTTATTTTTTGGGGACATAAATGCAGAGTTATTGTGAAGCCAATGAAACCTGCAACCATAAGTAATCTAAGTCCCCCAAAGCAGCAGAGGACTGTCTGGAGGACACTGGCACTGTCACAAACTCAGGGAAAATAACTCGTCATGTACAAGTTTTTCTGCTAGGACGATGTAAACTGAGACCAAGACATAAGGTATGCAGTATAAAGGTGCAGAACTGCATAAGTGATTTTTATTTTTGCTTAAATTACTGTTAAATAGCTTTAGTGTATTTCAAAATGTAACCGCTGTTACTGAACACTGAAAGACTCTACCAGCATAATAAGCCAACAAAACAGAAAATAGTTTTGATGTATTTTCACTTTCGGCTTACTTCATCCAATTCAGGCTAAAAGAAGACCAATGTGGGACCGACTGCATGCAGACTAGGGATGGCCCAATGGAGAGATTTTCTTAACCTTGTTGGCTAATTCAGTCCATTTGGTTTCATTTTTACACTCTCAAAGAGTTACATCTGGTTAACCAACTGTCCATCATTTAGCTGGGGACCATCTGGAACTCGCTCAAGGACCACTTGTTGAAAATCACTAGGCTAATTAACTTTGAACCATTAAGGAAAAAAGGCGCTTTTTTGGCTACAACAGGCTTTTTTTGTGTCCCAGTCCACCCCAAGCCATACAGATGTTGGTCAGCTGTATGGACACTGTATATTAGTTGTACGGACACGTTCTTTATCAGAAAACATATTAAATATACGTTTCGGCGATGGGAATCAGCAACCATAGCTATCAGCGGCAAAGCCAGCCAACCTTCCTGCTCCTCCAATGCATGGAGTGTACCAGCCACACTGTTTGCAGTGTATGTTGTGCATGTTCTATGTCAATAAGACGGGCGATATGGATTCCGCTCCTCGCCAATGAAAAACGTAGAAGGCACAAATCATGAAATAGCTCTCTGTGGTGAGTCCATCATTGAATGAGCCACATGTGTAAACTCTGTACCATGCAATAGATACATACAGAGATCCAACGGTAGTTATTTGACCAAAGTTTTGCAAATGTCCAGTGGCTGCTGCCGTATACACACTTTGCTCTCTATAGCTAGTAAGCTAATAATGTGGAGGAAATTAGAAGAGGACAGGATGCCGACAGGATGCCCTCAACAGCCCTGTATTTTATCGGTTAATCATTAATCCATAAGGAAATCGGTAACCGTTTTCCTTATCGACCATCGGCTAACGCTTAACCATTGGCCATCCCTAATGTAGACACCACTTTGAGAGCTACAGAATGTGGGAAACACTAACATTGATCATTGTTCCTCACACAGCATGCTGTTCCATTAGTGCTACATGCTGCTTTTATTTATGTTTCTCAGTCAGCAGCAGAGGAGAATAGCTCTTATAGCTGCCATGAGTGATGCGTTTACACCCCGTGTAGAGGGAAGGATTTGCGTATTCAATATACATTTTAAAACCACTTGTGGATTCGAACGAATGTCGAATCCACAATTAAAAATACGAATATACAGTATATACTGTAGATATATATTTTTTATATTGAATATACTGGATTGCATATTAGGCTGCCCCTGAAGTAAAACTGCCGTTTGCACTAAAGCTTCCCCTTTCTTTATAAATGTTAAATATAAGTGATCTACATGTGATCTACAAAATCGTCACGCGTTGCATGAACAACGCAATTTAACTTTTAACACGGCTTTCCACATGGCATCATTGTATGGTAAAGCAAGACTTCTGCCACTCGCGCAACTCACAGCATTTTTGGGCTATTTATAGGCTGTTTAGGCTGTTTATAAACATAAATTCGGTTATTAATTTATTTTTAGGGTTCCAATACTTTGCACGAATATGGAATATTCTTTCACAGCCACAATGGCTTGTCGCAGCACATGGCCACAGCACTGCTGAACAGCATCAACATACCAGCTCAGATACCTCATTGAATTATGTTATAAACTAAATTTTTGGTCCCAAGCATGTGACTTTTCTGCAGCCCCAAATTTTCACCACATGCACAAACAGGCTGATATGACCCCCCGTTCATTTGGAGGAGAGATAGAGACGGATTAGTGGCTAACATTAGCACAACAACACCAGCAACCTCCCTGTCTCTCTTTTTTTGGTTTGTTTTGTCATGTACTCGTAGTGCACTCCGCCGAGGTCATGCGGGAAAAGTCTTTGTGGGTTTTCTATCCGACAACAATCGTCTCTGGAGTCATCTGATCCAGATGTATCAGTCACATGTTTCATATTGAATTCCGATCGGCGTCTAAAGGTTGCAGCTCCCGGTGGTTTTATAGCCACACCGGCCTGGCGGAGATATGCGCTTCGAGCGCAGAGCGTGTTGTAGATTCTTAAAAATTAGGTAATTCAGATGTTTAAATGTAATTGAACTCTTGAGAGCGTAAAAAAATTACGATTACCAATGGTTATTTCTAGGAAGGTAGGACACTATCATAGGAGAAAAAATGGTGAAAAATTAGGGTTTTATCTCTGGCACCTGTCAACCAATTTCACCCTCACTCACTAGCAAAAAACGGCTAGATTTTCCACCAGGAGTTTTTCACTAAATCTGGTGAAATCTAGGGGGGTCTGGATAAAAAGCTAAATATAGCGACAAATGCGCCAAGTTGGCAACACTGGGTTGGAGAAGAAGAAGACGACGACGAAGAAGAAGGATGCGTTTCTAGAGTTGCACTTTGAAATTACCGGAAACATTCCATCGACACGCTAATGCCTTGAGGTAAAAATATAAGCCTCTGGAAGTTGCAGTAACAGTATGTCCTTTCTTTCTGTCATCTCATGTTCTTCTTGCATGTGAAATCTATTTCACGATGTACAGTAGCTGAGCAGCGAGAAAATGAACTGACAAAGTCAGCGTTATGTTGCTATATTATATATTACTTTCATCTACTAATACACGCACAGTGATGCATGTGTTTCTATGGCGGACGGTGTAGCGGTAACTGTCATCTCTAAATCAATACCATGAGTGAGTGATGAATATAGACCACAGGGGTGGAATGGGGTTATCCATGGTGTATATGTGAGAGTGAATTGTGAATTAGAGCAAGACCGATAGAATCGGACTATCGTACTGGGGGTTATATTGGGGGGTCCCCCTTCTATCGGTGGAGAACAAAACATGAGGCCAAACATGAGCCTCATGAGGCCAAACATGAGCACAAAAACATGAGTTTTGAGGCCAAACATGAGCACTGTCTGCATCTAGTACTGTATCTGCATCTAGTACCTTTATGAATGGCTCCTCGGCCCACACAATGGATATAGCACATTTCCTTTGCATTGTCTGAATTGTGAATTAGAGCAAGACCGATAGAATCGGACTATCGTACTGGGGGTTATTTAGGTGGGTCCCCCTTCTATCGGTGGAGAACAAAACATGAGGCCATCACAGACTTGGTCAAGTCGAGATCAAGACGAGACAAGCAGCTAGAGGGGTCGAGAATAAGACCAAGACCTAGAGGGGTCGAGAACAATGCCAAAACCAAGACCTAGAGAGATTGAGGCCAAACAAGAGCCCTGCGGTCTGTACAAGACAGCTAGTAAACTTTATGAATTGCTCCTCGGCCCACACAATGCATATAGCACATTTACTTACTTAATTACTTACTTACCTGAGACATTTGCCCTGAGATCGTGACAAGACCAAGACAATTGAGGGCAAGACAAAAACCAAGACCGAGACAATGAAAATTTGTCTTAAGACTGGACTCAAGACGAGACAATGTCTTGAGAACAACACTAGATATTTCAATACAGTTACTATATCTTTACAGTATGTATGGGTGTGTGAATGTGAGTTCTAATATTCCAGAGAACTGTCATTTGACAGGAGACATTTTATCGTTTTCATTTTCTTGCCACAAATTCAACGCATTCAACAGACACGCACATGTGAACAAACACAAATAACTGCACAGGTGTAATCCTGTCATCCTAGTGCTTCTGTCTTTGGTCAATTTGAGGGAAAGGACATGGTGACAGTATGCCAATACACACACGCACGCACACGCACGCACACACAGCTTGTCACGTGTCATGACAGGGTTTATCTGTTGCTATAGGAACAGAACCTTTGATGATGCAGGCAAACACGCACACACACGCACACGCACACACACACACACACGCGCACACACACACACACACACACACACACACAGACACACACACGCACACACACACAGACACACACACACACACACACACACACACACACACGTGCACATGTACACACTACACACACATGATTACAATTCCGTGTAATTCTGTCACCCCGTTCTTTTGTCTTTGGTTAATCAGAGAAAAGGACATTATGACACTATGCCAATATACCCCCCCCCCCCACACACACACACACACACACACACACTGACACTGTGTATGTGTGTGTACTGTAGATGTTAGAACATATGCACCATTATACTCAGTAGTGTAATAAAAAATACCATATTGGTTCAAATTGGTCTCAAAGGATCCAGATCATTTTCACAGATATTGATGATGCAATAATAATGTGAGCGTTAATGGCTGCATTCCACATTTAATTTGTGTGTACTCACATCTCATTCAGGAAAAAAAGAGAGAGAAAGTCATTATCAGCAGATACAGTATATCCCTGTAAATAACCGGAGGGCGGATATATCGGTCATAATTTCGCACAGATACACACACGCACACACACACACACACACACACACACACACACACACACACACGTTCACGCAAAGCGTGTGATGGTTCGTTTCCTTCTAAAATGTGATTCATGGAGAGAAAAGGGGGCACTTGTTTCACTTCACTCCACATGTCCAACGGTCAGTGCACTCGATGGAGCTAGTGGACCATTCATCTAACACTGAACGCACTACTGCCAACACACGCACGCACGCACACACGTTACGAGCGTGCACGCGCACACACACACATGCCCGAGTGGGCATTGATCAGCCGATTAGATAAGCCACTAATATGATCTTTCTGTTAATCACGGCAGATCTGTATTGATCTGCTGCATGGAAAGACACACAGCAGAGGGAAGGAGCATGAGGTTATGATAGAATGAGCATCATGAGGGGAAATAGTTAGGAGGTTTCATTTTGGAGCACTGACTTGCAAACTTAGCCCTGTGAGTTACTGTGACACAAAAATGGAAATAATATATTTGCCCAGCCAGGACCCTTATGCAAACTCCCAAAGCTATCCAATGATCTACAACAGGGGAGCCCAACCAGTAGATCGGGATCTACCGGTAGATCTCGGCCTGATCACAAGTAGATCTCGGGAGATGTGGGGGGGAAAGAAAAAAATGGGGTGGAAAAGAAAAAAGAGCGATTTTCGTCTGTGTGTGTGATGCATTTGCAATGGCAGTGTTTGTCCATGTCTGTTGTACTTATATTGTACTGTTGTAGGCCTACTTATGACAAGTCTGTTGTACTTTATGCTTATATGGACATAAAGTAAAGTGGTAAAACAAAGTAGTATTGTGTTGTTGTGAAGTTACTGCAGGCTGGCAACAATGCGTGTGGTTTGAAATGTTGATATTGGACTAGTAGATCCCGGAGGGGTTGGCGGCTGAAAAGTAGATCTTGGGTCAAAAAAGGTTAAGTCAAAATAACCATCTTCCGTGTCCATTTGCCTGTGAGTGTATACATTTGTTTGCGGTCCAGGTAGTTTGAATATAGTGTACAGTGAGCTTCATATCCTACTGCATTGCATTGTGTTGTCATGAACTAAACATAAGCAAGCAGGTTTTCTGTGGTCTGGAGTTTTCTGTAGGGTTTCATAAGCTTTTGAGTTTGGGGGAGATTTACAAAATGTGACATCACATTCAGCAGGAAAAACAGAGCACTTGTTTGAAAAGGAAAAAAAAAAAACAGACCACAGAAAATATTGACCATGACTGATGTGGAGTTTAAAGGGACAATTTGTTCTGTAAACACCAGCAATGTTCAGGACAAAAAGTTTCTCTCTCTGCGAGTCGAACATGTGCTGCATCCAATACTGTCCTGACAGAATCAAAGCCCCCTCACATGATCAGTTCCTGCCACAGCACACCACGTACCTCCTCCACCTCCTCCTCCTCCTCCTCCATGTAACCGGGGAGAGGCCGGGAGCATCGCTACGGTTACCATATCCATGACAACCTCTGCTGATGCTATTACCGGCCGTCGCCAGGGAGACGAGAGGAGCATGTATTATGGGGTGTCGACAGAAATAGAAAAGACATTAGCAAGAAGAGAGGCTACATGTTCTCCTACGATTGCATAAGACACACATCTATGGAATGGAATAGAATAGAATAGAATAGAATAGAATAGAATAGAATAGAATAGAATAGAATAGAATAGAATAGAATAGAATAGAATAGAATAGAATAGAATAGAATTATCCAGTTTCATACTAACTGATCATTTTGAGAAACATCTTCCGAAATGAGCGAAACGAGCAAAATGAAATATATAGGGTAATCGGATTGCCTCAGGGCTCAATATTAGCGTCTTTTCTGTTTTGGTGGGGAAAGCTTACGGCGCTGTGGGCTTGTTGATCTGCTACTTTCTGCTGAGAAACTGAAGTTGGGCTTTCAGTGGTTAAATGAAGAACTGACAGACGCTGTGTAGCACAAACAGATGTGGAACACGCAACGCAACGATGACATCTCTCTCTCTCTCCCTCTCTCTTTCTTTCTTTATATACACTGAAGCAAGGTTGCTCAGACTCTCTCTCTCTGTCTCTCTCTCTCCCGTCTCTCTCTCTCTCTCACTCACACACACACACACACACGGAAGCACACAAACACACACATACGTGCAGAGTTCAAACATGTATTTAAGCTCTGATCCCTCTGCACAAAGCTTCCTGTCTGATTGCTACCACACTAATGGACCACAGCTGTGCTGTGCGCGTGTATGTGTGTGTGTGTGTGTGTGTGTGTGTGTGTGTGTGTGTGTGTGTGTGTGTGTGTGTGTGTGTGTGTGTGTGTGTGTGTGTGTGTGTGTGTGTGTGTGTGTGTGTGTGTGTGGTATGCGTGCAGTACATGTGTGTGTGAGAGATTGATACTTGCTATTGGAGGACAATGTTAGTGATTACTTCCTCTTTCTTTAATGAGACGCAAATGATGTTAAGAAAAATATAAGAAATGCAGAAAATAAATGGAAAAATGTTACTAGTTAATAGTTATGCATGTATAACTCATTAAGACACTGTTGACTTTTTCCACTTGCGTCTTGTGTCACTATAGTTCGGGCATGTCGCAACAAATAACAAGCTCAAAATGTGAACTATTAAAATGTGACATTATTGATTTATGAAAATACTAAACATAAAAGAATTAGACAAGGATTCTGCCTGACAGTTTGCTTGATTGAGATTTTCAGTAACGCAGCAGCAGTGCTCCGTTGCAGCACGATGTTGGGAACCATGCAAGTTGGAAATACATACATGCCCAGGCCAGTTATTATGTCTGTGTCCCTTTTAATTGACACATATGGAGTTATTGGTCAGGTATTGATTGGTATTGATATCGATTACCATCCGCAAAACGTTAAGTACAACAACACAATCTTTTTAGTCAGAATTAGAGTCACCCACTTTACAAATCTTTATAATCGTAATACAGTATAAGGACACACAAATGATCTTTCTTTATGTTTCAATGTCACAGCTCTGACACTAGATGGCTTTGTAAGTATGAATATAATAATAATAGGTTGTTGTTCACCACACTTTTTAAGTCAAAGTAAAGTTTCAATAGCTCATCTCCATTCACCAATGCAATACTGTTGAAAGCAGCAGCATAACGAAAGTAACTAGTAATATTTGTATAAGTAACTATTATAACTGATCATCGGATGCGATCTCGTTATATTATTGTTACAGAGAAAAGTAATAACTAATAACATACTAGTTACTAGATACACCTATCTCTGGATTACACACATAGATCACAACACAATTTAATAACAAAAATAGACACTACAGCCTCTCATTATGACATGTGTTAAGATACACATACAGTATGTTTTGAAAATCATTCATGCGAACCAAACCAAGACTTTGTCGGTAACGCAATCTCCCAAAACTAGTTACATTAAGGCCGTTGCACAAGAACGCTGCCGCGTTTCTAAAATCGAATCATCTCTTTTACTCCAAACAACCTAAAAATGTCCCCACAGAACTGGAAGACTTCCATTCCCCCCGTGATGAGAATGAGTCGTCTTTATTTTGGAATTAATCACATTTCTTTAGTCAAAACACCTCTAAACTCAATTAGCGAAAACAACAATCATATGACTTCAGTCAACAGAAAACGCACTATAATATTCTCTCTATCTCTCTCACTCTCTCACTCTCTCGCTCTCTCGCTCTCTCGCTCTCTCGCTCTCTCTCTCTCTCTCTCTCTCTCTCTCTCTCTCTCTCTCTCTCTCTCTCTCTCTCTCTCTCTCTCTCTCTCTCAGAATGACATTCTTATTCAATTCTTGTTTCACCCGAGGCACTAAAGTGAAGAGAAGTAGGAAGTCTTTCTGTATGAGTACACCTGACGAACATCTGCAGGGCCCAAACATTGTGTGTTGATGTTTTTACCAAAATTCCTCCTTCTCTTCCTCTCTATCTCTTTTGTTCAGGCATTTCCTTGGATGTGCATGCACCTCCTTGACCACAAAAGTGAAAGCACCCAAAAAACTACCAGACTATCAGTCAAAACCAGACAGGTTTTGTGTCAGAATGACACTTGCCAATCAACAGACTGACAAACGAAGGAACACAGCCTGAAAGCACAGCAATCTGACAACTCTGAGGACCAACCAACAACGCAAAGACCCGAAAATCAGTGTTTTATCCACTATAAAAACTGGACTGTTGGCATTATCCAACATGCTTCGTCCTGCATGGATGGCAGTGGTTCTCAGCCATTGTCAGGGGACCCCCAGGAGTCAGTCCTGGGGGTGGGAGTGGTGGGAATCAGCCGAATGTCATGAGATTTCTCAAATTATTTTGTTTGTTCTTCTTTTCTGGATGTCCTTGGCACACACACACTTTTGAGGTACGGCTCCTGTAGCCATGAAAACGTCCGAGAACCACTGCTTTTATGTCAACACGTCATCAAGCAGCTTGTTCAGCGAGTGACTTTTACAGTATGGCGTTTGAGAAAAGCATTTCTACGGTACCGTCGGTGGACTCACCAGGTTGGAGTTGGTGGCGTTGGAGTCGTCCTCAGGGAAGGGGATGTATACGGCTAAGGCCACGCAGTTTGCGAAGATGGTCATCAGGATGATGATCTCGAACGGTCTGATGAGACGCCGTGGGTTAAGGAACACAGTGGACAATGCATGGACACACATAGAGTACTGTAAACAGACTGGGTACAGAAAAAAGCACATTACTAATGATCCTGATCCTAATGCACGTTGGGATCCGTTTATGGCATACCTGGGCATTATGCGGCCCCGGGGCCAAATGCGGCCCTTTGGCTGACTCTGACCGGCCCGGGGACCAGTGGTCCTTCGGAGAGTTCCAAGTTTAAATATGGAGAGCTGGTTAACCAGATGTAACTCGTTGAGAATGTAAAAATGAAACCAAATGGACCCGTTTCATGTTTACACTCTCAAGAGTTAAAATATTCATCATCTGAATTACCTAAAATCTACACAATCAGATAATGAGTTTTGGCGTCTGTGGGGCTAAATTGTCATCAAATGGTGCTCCTCTGTGGGCCAAATGCTGAATAAATAGAGGGCCCCGGTATCAAAAAGTTTGGTCTAACTCTTACTTTCGTCTTGAAATTAAATTAATACTACGCAGACTTTAGTCTTGGCCCTCCACAATATTATATGCATGTCATGTGGCCCCTTGGGAAAAATAATTGCCCACCCCTGGTTCAAAAAAATATAATAATCTATTGGATCCGAAAGAAGTAGGGAGTAGGGAATCCAGGGAATAGAGTTCTACTCGTAGAGAATTTTACATATCGTGGTCATTAATATAATGCGTTGTCTCGTCCAAATAAACATAACAAATATATATATATTTTTTTGGCAAAGCGGTTTGATGTTAGAAGGAAAAAGGAGCAGCATCAAAGGTCAAGTATTAGGCCTGGATTATACTACTACGTATACCACGTCTGCCTGACAGCATGTTGGGGGTTTAAATCCAAATCCTGGTGAGCTTTGCTGGGTGTCACTCCACATACCATTTCCTCTCAGTCTACTGTCACATAAATACCCGCATAAAAGTTGTTAAATATCTGAAAAAACGAATTAACATTAATCCAACTTATTAATAGAAAAGATCACGTGTAATCATGCTAATGATGGTGTACTGTGCAATATTATGTACCGTCTATATAGGATATATACAGTAGATCGGGGTTTTCAACAGGTGGTCCGGGGACCACCAGTGGTCCCTGAGGGTACCAGGTGGTCCCCAGCTTAGATGTTTAACCAGATGTAACTCTTGAGAGTGTAAAAATGAAACCAAATTTTACGTTCTCAAGAGTTACATCATGTGAATTAGCCCAAGTCTACACAACTATCACATGGTGGTCCGTGCCTCAAATGCTGAATAAACGGTGGTCCCTGGTGTCAAAAAGGTTGAAAACCCCTGCAGTAGATAGATCTATAGCATGATATAGATAATGGTATCCAGTATGTCCAGTATGTCACATACACGTGCATGGATATACTTGCATGTTGTGCAAGCGGGTGAACACACAAACACACACACACACACACAAAATGCACACACGCGCACACAGTGTATATAGCAAGGGATAAAAGCTTCTAAGTTTGCTTAATGATAAACAATGAACAATATTTTTGGGCACTGTGTGTGTGTGTGTGTGCGTGTGTGTGTGTGTGTCAGAGAGAAAGAGAACTTGAGAGACGGCGTATGTCCTAATATGGCTGCAGACAGAAGCAGGCCTGTCGCGTGGTGGACGGGGTGTGTGTGTGTGGTGAGAGAGAGAGAGAGAGAGAGAGAGAGAGAGAGAGAGAGAGAGAGAGAGAGAGAGAGAGAGAGAGAGAGAGAGAGAGAGAGAGAATAGTTTTTATTTGGGCCGGTCCTTAAGAGGGGCGCGACCTCATTATTTTGGGCCTCAGAGAGAAACAGAGAGAGAGAGAGAGAGAGAGAGAGGAGAGAGAGAGAGAGAGAGAGAGAGAGAGAGAGAGAGAGAGATGGAAAGGGAGAGAGAGATGTTGAGAGAAAGATATGGAGAGGGAGAGAGAGATGGAGAAAGATAGAGAATGTGAACAGGAGGTCTGGTTTTCATCAACTCAATAACCACTGTTGTCACCTAAACCTCCCTGCTATCTGCTCTCTTCAGTTTCTTCACTGTCCATCCACTTGTTCTTTCTTTCTTTCTGTCTTTCTTCAATGTATTTATTGTTTTACTCACTGGATGGATATGGATATCCTGCGATGGTTCTAGTGTTTACTCCCGCCATACTTTAGTCTAGTCAGGCTTGGTTGTTAAGCTTCTCTTATCTTAAAGCATAACACCACTACAAGCTCTACAAGTTGGTCTTGGCTTAGTTCAGGTTTGTTTTGTTTAGGTAGTTAAGGATCTTTATACAGCGATTCAAAATGTAGCCCAAGCTTTGTTTAACTTAGGCTATTTTGGGGTTCAGCTCAGTTCGCCATATCCTACTGCACTTGCAAGCTACTTTAGGAAGTTTATTTAAGATTAGGTTGTTAGTTTGTTAGTATAGCTTAGCTGTAATCGCTCAAGATGAGATTCAGAGCTGCACTACTGAATCTGTCGGCAGGGGGCATTCAGTAACAAACTAGACCTGTCCATCAGCCACCTTGGGACCTTAAAGAGGGGGTGCTGTGATTTTTGGATTTTTTCCAATTTTGTACATGTTTAAGAGGTGACAGTATGTAAATGTTGTCTTCCCTTTGTATTTAGGGTTTCTTGCTGGAGGCTGAACCTTTCCAGTCAAATGTGCCAATGAAAAAAACTTCAATATGGTGACATCACATGTCCAGCCCCTCCCCTAACTCCTCCCCCTTTATCATGCAACTAAAGCTGTGGGTGTGGCTTCAGTTCAGCTGGATCTCCACCCATCACCACCCACCAGGCAAACCAGGCATACTTAATGAACTGGTAGGGTGGAATCATGAAAATGACAGTTTAACAAACACTGTAAACTTTTTTGGGGAAAAAAAATCTTACTTTTCATATAACATTAATACCTGATGATCATGTTTTAAGGTAGAAAAAAATCATGGCACTCCATCTTTAACATAATAGCACCAGTTTTAACTATCTGTCCGTGTCCCGTTTGTGCCCATACTGTACATCAGGGGTTTTCAACTTTTTTTATACCAGGGCTCACTATTTATTCTGCAATTTAGCCATGCACAAACCACCATTTGATGTTGAGTTTAGTCTCTCTGACCCAAAACTAAGGATTTTCAAGGTTGTGTCCAAAATTTAGAAAATAACTGGCGAAACGTTGTTCAAAATAACAATTCTTCTACATTTTCTAACTGTGTAGATTCTATTTGAAGTATTTCACACATTTAAATACTTTATAATTTAACTCTTGAGAGCGTAAAATGAAACCAAATGAAACCAATGAAACCATTTGGTTTCATTTTACGATCTCAAGAGTTACAGATCTATAAGGGTCCATTTGGTTACCAACTGTCTATCACTTAGCAGGGGACCATCTGGAATCCTCAAGGACCACTGATGGTCCCCGCACCACTGGTTAAAAACCACTGCTGTACATGATGGAGATGTTGATGTCTGTTTGTCTGCCTGTACCTGAAGAGTGCTCTAAACTGACTGTGAAAAGTGGACTGGTTAGGTAATTAATTGGCAGGGTGTGGGGTTACCATGGCAATCGATTGGCTGAGGCAGAGGCTGAATTTTCTTCTCGTCATGAATGGGATTCTAACGGGCAACATGAGCCGACTAGAGCCTTTTGTGGTGTTTCCAGACAACAGTGTGTCCCACAGACTCAGGCGCTGAGGGTGTTGTTTGCTGTTTTCACTGATGGGCTCCCAGATTGGATTAGCTGTAATAAATAAGCATAACTGACAAATTTTTGTTTTAGCTTACAATTTTGACATTTAGCAGACGCTCCTAAATCCAGAGAGAGATTTAGTGATGTTTGTGTACATGTCGATTTCTGGGTAAATCTCAAAGTTCACCGCAGTTCACTGGAGCCTAGATTGGACGGATTGGTAGATTTATTGTTAAATGTATTTTTTCGTGTGTTTAGAGTGCCATTATTTCCTTATAAAGACGTGTAATTTATACTGCTGTCGTAGAACAGCGTATAAATCAGGGTTCCAAGCCGCACCAGACAGGCTTCTGTTCCATCAAGATGATTATAGCCTCCCAGTTGCTCACATGGGAATCATAAATCACCCATCTCATGTTAGCGCTGTCAGTGGTTGGGGTGGCCATTTTGTTTCTGTTTACATTGTGGTTTGGCCACAAAGCCCCAGAGCGAAGCATAGTAAACATCTTTATCTGAGATGCTTTTCGCCCCGTGCATGGTGGTCTAGGAGATTATAGTACCCCAGGGGGGTCCTTGAGGGAGTTCCAGGGGGTCCTCCAGCAAAATGATAGTAGTAACCAAAAGGGCCCTTATGTGTCTGTAAATCAGAGTGTTTATATTTGCATTCTAAGAGCTCGTATAGTCTAATGCAGGTCAAAGTGGAGGTTGATGGAATTAAAATGCTTTATTCACTGCTAAAGCCGTGATAATCTACTCTTATATGCATCCCCTAGGTGTCAATTTGGGGGTCCTTGACTTGAAAAAGGTTTGAGAAACATTGGCCTATAGCAGTGGTTCTCAGGTCACATTTGTAAATAACTTAAACTACGTAAATTATTTGAAACTTGCCTCTAACTTGCCTCTATCCTGTATATCATGGGAGAAAATTATTCGTCAATAGTGGTATGCCAACAAAAGCTGGTAGATTTGCTAGTCTTTTCGTGACTAGGATTTGTATATTGTAGAACGAAAAAGAAGGCACTGAGAACAGGGCAAATCATGTCCAATTTCAAGTCTAGACAATCTAAGTGGTGATTGTGAAGTGAATTGTGATGCTGAAACAACCGTCCATTATTTTTGAATGGGCAAATTCAAAGCAAAAGTTAGACTTTTTCCATTATGCGCTAAACATGCGAACATAGCATCTGAAACAAACGAACTCTCTACCGATGTGTTGTGAACTCTCTACCGATTCTGTAACCCTGTATAATCCCGTAACGTTGTTCTACTCTCATAATATGAAGTTCTTGTGTTAGGCATTATACCCAAATATGAAGTGTGATACACAGACATTTTTGCCTAGCTTTCACATAGTAATCTCGCTCACTGCGTTCACAATCATTCAGAGTGCCACACAAAAGTGGCGAAAATAGCTTTCAGGGACCACTGGTGGTCCCCGGACCACCTGGTGTAAAGGTGTGTGCAGAAGTGATATTACCGTATATGACACTACAAACTCAACATGTTCAGGTAAAGCTGAAACAGGTAGTTTCGGGGGAAGTTAGAAAACAGCAGTGCTGGGCACTGTGAGCAGTCAGCATGGCTACTATCTAAGCTAGATGTTTACTTTACACAGGACATTTTGGCTGTATGTGTTACATATCTTTTTTACGGGTAACTGTGGTATAATTGGAATATTACACTCGAGGATGTGTGTACCCATCATCAATGGCAGTGTGTGTGTGTTGTGTGTGTGTGTGTGTGTGTGTGTGTGTGTGTGTGTGTGTGTGTGTGTGTGTGTGTGTGTGTGTGTGTGTGTGTGAGTGAGTGAGTGAGAGAGAGAGAGCCCCATCGACCTGTTGAGAGCTGGTACTGTTGTCATGGTAACAAGGGAAGAAGATTTTGGGGGCTGCCATCTCTCTCTCTGTCTCTCTCACTCATACACACATCTCTGTCTCTCTCCCTCTCTCACACACACGCACACGCACACACACACACACACACACACCACACACACACACACACACACACACACACACACACACACACACACACACACACACACATTTTTGTTATTATTTATCCACCAGGCCTTTGTCAGACAATAGTTAATTATTCATAAAATCCCAAAACACACTCAACCAACAGCATAATAAATGAAAGAATCTACAAACTGTGTGAACTGTGTGAATCGGCTATTTTGTGTGATAGTGTAGTATGACGCAGCAGCAGCAGGGCATTCAATCACAAAAAAAAAAAAACATAAAACATACAACACTGAAATTATGAAAATACATTAACAGGGGCGGATCTAGGCATGGGCCCCCCCTAAATGCCCAGTCTGCTCCACCTAATGCCCCCCTAAATGCCCAGACCAAACAGGCAAAACAACCCAAGATATTTCAAATTAAACTGCTTATATTTAAAATGATATGAAACGCTACAACTGCTACTAACTAACTGCTATTGTGGCACCACTAAACCAACAGCATTTCATCATTGAAAACAGAAAACTCTCTGAGTCAGACCTTTAGCTTCATGCATGCGGTGTGTCTGTTGCAACTTCAACAACAACTGATGTTATTATTGATGCTTCACTTGCCTAATTTAAGTCCCGACAGCAACACTATGTTGTTTTGATGCATGCAGTGTTATTTGTTCCCAGACACAAAGTACGCTATGTTATTTAGATGCTGCAGATGGATGTGTGCAGTTTGCTAAACATGGTTGTATAGCAGTCCCATCAAGGCCTGAGGTCGATGAATCAGTTCCCTCTCACACTTTCTCAAGACTTTGCAAAAAAAATAATGTTTTTTCCAAAAGAAATAGGCTAGCAGACGTGCTGCGGGATCTCGGTGCGGCACAAAGTTTCAGATTTTGGTCCGAGGGATATCTAGAAGAAAGCCATCAAAGACCCCTATAAGGCAGGGGGTTTTCAACCTTTTTGAAACCAGGGCCCACTACTTATTCTGCATTTGAGCCACGGACCATGACCATTAACCTTCGACATTCTCTAGTTGTGTAGGCTGGGGCTAATTCACTTGATGAATATTTTAACTCTTGAGAGCGTAAACATGAAACCTTCATTTTTACGCTCTCAAGAGTTACATCTGGTTAGCCAGCTTTTCATCAACTTAGTTGGGCCACCATGGGGCAACCATCTCAAGGACCCTGAGCCCGGCGAATGATTTGTTTTAATGATTTGTTGACAACAACAAAGTTCTGGATCGTCTGCAGGACAAAGCAAGTGTTTGTTTGCAGGGGAACAGCTGCAGCATCAAAGTAGAGGGGGAAAAGAACTATATATCTATTTTGATTTTTTGGCTAAAAGGTTGCCTCTATTACGTTTAAATTTGTTGTGCCTTTTTGCCTATAACAAACAAAATAGGAACACCAAGTTGTGAGTATGAAATTGCCCTGAAAGCCACTGCAATTGTTGTATTAATAGGTAAAATTGAATAATTAAATTAAACATTTTTCAGGGAGTTATCTGCTCTAATCCATTTAGTCTTTACTGTTGTCTCCTCTCTTGCTACCAACATCCCCCTCCATGCCGCCTCCAGATCAATATCATGATCAATAATTTGAAATCATTGTCAGTTATTCTGCATACTCAAGAACTGCATCCGTTGAAATGAAATTCATAAGTTCATCTACAAGAAAAAACACTCATTATGACGCGATACCTGAGCTAGATCAGACCTACTGTAAGTCATCTACTGTAAGTACATCTAAATGATCATTCCAGTATGCTGCAACCCATTTTTTCACCCAGTGCGAAATATCTAATGTGAACCTGGGCTCTCCACACCATCCACCAACCTGGGGAGGCTGTAGACTGGCCTAATGCTTCCTTCAATGGATGAGGAGTCCTTATGAGTGTCTTCTGATCACCTGCCAGGGGGGATTTTCCCTGGTTGGACGTAGCGCGTGGAAGGAACACGTTATTCCAACCAGTTCCAGTCCCCTCCATCAGGTTTCGGAGGGGGGGGGGGGGGCGGGGGGGGGGGTGGGGGGGGGGGGGGGGGGGGGGGGGGGGGGGGGGGGGGGGGGGGGGGGGGGGGGGGGGGGGGGGGGGGGGGGGGGGGGGGGGGGGGGGGGGGGGGGGGGGCGGGGGGGGGGGGGGGGGGGGGGATATTACTGCATGTTTAGGGTGAGGGTATCTACCCTAGGGGACACGGGGAGAACATACAAACTCCACACCGAAATGCCCGTTCGCCAACCCCGCCTCGGGTACGGGCACTGCGGGGGGAGGAGGGACGCTGCCAGCACCCATTCCCTGGCGGGAATCGAACCCAGGACTTTCTAGCTGTGACTGTGACTAGCACTCAGGGGCGTTTTTGCCATTAGGCAGACTAGGCAGTTGTCTAGGGCACCATGAGGGGGGGGGGGGGGCGACCATGAGGGAAGGGGGGCGAGGGGAGAGGAGGGAAGGGGGTGACCACCAGACATGCTTTAAAAGGATACCCTGTTAATACGCCTAATATGGATAAATCCTCTAAAACTAGAATTGAACATTTAAAACACATAATGTGTTCTTTACCAAATGGACCCCTTATCAAATGGACCCTTACAGGTCCATTTGATAAGGGGGCTGCAGGGAAAATCTTGCCTAGGGCTCCAAAATGCTAAGAAACGCCACTGCCACCATGCCCCCCCAACCTACATTCTACATTCGATGATATTAGTGGTACTCGCAAGTAATTTCTTGTGTCATTTGTCACACACACAAAAAGAAAAACAATTATATTGTTAATCGCAACCATTTGTACGGGCGTTTAATCTGCAATAAAATTTCACGACGGTGACAACCCTAACCCACCTCCTTTCACCTCCTGCTCATTTCTCTTCTCGGACCGATCGTTATTACACCCCTTCATCTACCCCCCCGCTCCTCGCTCTCTGTGTCCCCAGAGAGGACCAGGAACAGAGGAGAGATTAACAGGAGTACAGATGAAAAAAAGATGGAAGGACAGAAAGAAAGAAAGAAAGAAAGAAAGAAAGAAAGAAAGAAAGAAAGAAAGAAAGAAAGAAAGAAAGAAAGAAAGAAAGAAAGAAAGAAAGAAAGAAAGAAAGAAAGAAAGAAAGAAAGAAAGAAAGAAAGAAAGAAAGAAAGAAAGAAAGAAAGAAAGAAAGAAAGAAAGAAAGAAAGAAAGAAAGAGAAGAATTGAAGGAAGGCAAGGAACGAGGAGGTGAGAAACAGCGTGTTGTTTTTAGACAACATGCTTGGTTTTTCTTATAGCGCAAAACTACACAAGCCAGGGAGAAAAACGCTTTATATAACGTTCATACAATGTTTTGCTTCGAATGCCTGGATTTATATAATGGGCAAATGCAATGCGCCTTGGATAAAGGCGCTATATACTGTATATACTATACATGAGCCTTTTATCATTTACCTTTGTTCTTGTATTTACAGTATGTTTTGTGCTCTGTTTACCCTGTGTAATGCCATGTAATGCATCGTGCCTGGTTTTGTTCAAAACCTACTTTGTTTAATGCAAAAAATAAGGTTAAAGGAAAGGTTAAAGGTAACCCTAACCCCCTACATTGCTTCTATACGCTGATGCTGCAGCTGTTTCCCTGGAGACAGTTCTGGACCGCCTGCAGGACGAAGCAAGTGTCTTTCTTATTTTTCAACAAATCATGAAAACTAAACATTTGTCTGGCTTAGGAAAGGCGGTGCTAATTTGTGAGGGTGGGGGGGTTGAGGCAGCGTTTTAGCCAATCACAGCACAGCAGTCTCCAGCAGATTCATAATGATCCAATAGAGTGGAGGTGAGGTGGAGTTGGATTCTGTTTTTTAAACAAATGTGTTTACAAACACAGTGTTTGTACACACTAAAGTTGCCTATTACCTTAGTAAATTGTTGAAAATGGGTGGAATTCCCCTTTAAGAAACAATAGGGATGGAGGAACAAGAAAAAAGCAATGCGAGTGGGGAAGGGAGCAGGAAAGGAAAGGAGGAGAAGGAAGGAAGCAAAGGAGAGAGAGTGAACGATGGAGGGGAATAATGAAGGAGAAAGACCGAGGCTAAATTAGATGAGAAGGCAGAGAGAGAGAGAGGGAGGGAGAGAGAGAGAGAGAGAGAGAGAGAGAGAGAGAGAGAGAGAGAGAGGGAGGTTGAGAGACCATGAAGAATTGCAGGAGGGCTACTGAAGGTGGAGAGCAATAGAGGGACATTTCTCAAGGAGAGGAAGTGGGGGAGTGTGACAGAAGGATGAAAATGACAAATTATTCCTTCCCCTCTCGAGAGGGACAGATGGAAGAAAAAAAAAACGAACACAAGACTATGAGAGTCCAAAAAGCAGCAGCACCCGCTACGGTGCTACGGCCTCTGGAGGCCATGCATGCATGCAGTGGCTCCTTGGAACCAACCAGACCGGCACGGTTTGAAACCCCACCATCCTTAATTATAAGGTTCCAACAAAAAAGAAAGAAAGAAAAGGAAGGGAAATTATGAAATATTAAGAATTCTGACAGAATTCGTTGGGGGTAGAAGGGCTATGCTATCACTGTAAAAGTATTAACACTGCTTCTGCTGCTCACGGGACCAAAAGTGAAACAAGAGAGAATATGGAAAAAACAGAGTAAAAGAAGAGGATTTTTGCGTGTACATGTAATTATTTGCCTGTTTTCCCGCCTATTTTCCTACAGTATATCTTTGGCAATTATTTGCCTATTTTCCTCATTTTTGCAGTTATTTTCCTATTTTTGGCCTATTTTTCATATTTTGCAAATATTTGCCTTTGCCTATTTTTCTATATTATGCTTGTAGTTATTTGTCTTTTTTTTTTGCCTATTTTTCTCCATGTTTGCGCTTATTTCCTATTGTTTGGCCTATTTTCCTAAATGTTTGCGGTTACAATTGTTCGTCCCTCACTTGGAGCCGAGGTGTGGCAGCTGCCATAGTCTTGCAATACCTCACCTCAAATGATGCAACAGTGACACCTGGTGGTGAGAATGTGCTACTTAATTCCATGCTCACAGAGAAACAGGAACCCAGCCACAAAGCTGTCTGATAATGTGGCTGTTTAAAAAAAAAAGGATACTTCCACTCCACGATGTTGATGCAGGCTCTCCTGATGGGGTTCTTCAGCGTGAGGCAGAGCAGGGCGCGTGGCGGCCGCGTGGCCGCCGTGGTGGTCTGTTTCTTGGGCTTGGTGGTGTAGTGCTGCCTCTTGCGCTGCGTGGAGCTGGCGGTGGAGATGGGCCCGCCCCCTCCGGAGCCCAGCGCCACCCCGGACGACGTGGACCCGCCCGCCGCCCCCATGGCGCCCATCATCTTGGCCTGCCGCGCCGCGTCGATGGCCGCCTGCCAGCTCAGCGCCGCCCCGGGTGTGGCCAGGTGCTCCGGGGCCAGACCCACCACGCCCCCGACCCCGCCCAGGCTGACCCCTCCTCCTCCTCCTCCTCCTCGCTCGCCATGGCTGCCACCGCCGCCGCCACCGTGGTCGTTGGTCAGGTTGGGAGGAGGAGGCGGAGGCAGCGGGGGTGGAGGAGAGTAGTCGCAGCCTGGAGAGAGAGAGAGAGAGAGAGAGAGAGAGAGAGAGAGAGAGAGAGAGAGAGAGAGAGAGGAGAGAGGAGTTAATGGATGACGAGAAATGACACGATAATTGCATGGCAGGGGTTGACACTAAGGTCTCCGAAGCACTTGCCCATCGGGCAAGTGCAAGTCAGGTTCTACTTGCCCTCAGGTCATGGTCACTTGCCCCCCAGGTTCCAGGTGGTCCCCAGTTAAGTTGGTTAACCAGATGTAACTCTTGAGAACGTAAAAATGAAACCAAATGGACCCGCATTCATCATCTTAATTAGCCCAGGTCTACACTGTAGAAGATTAATGGCCATTTTGATGTGTTAATTTGCCCGTTTTGTTTCCCAAACCCAGCCTGCAATTGTGGATAGCTAGAAAGCAGGGAAAGACACAGAGGCAGAGTGCAATGATTGCCTTCAAGTGTTATAGTGCACTAAGTTGCACACTTGCCCGATCGGGCAGCCAGGTAGCAGTCTTCACTTGCCCCACCATTTTTTTTACTTGCCCCGGGCAAGCGGGCAAGTGTTAGTGTCAAGCCCTGCATGGTATTATATCCCACAGGTGTGCATGGGAACTTTCACCTGACGATCAAAAAAACAAACAAGTAAACTATATATCAAGTATATATCATCCACAGCCTCTACAGAAGAGGCTGTTGTAAAAAAGCTGTTGTGTGTGTGTTTTTGGGGGGTTTAAGCGCCGCAGGATCTGGAAAATGTTTTGCTTTTGTTGGGTCATTTTGTAGCATTAAAATTCGGGTTGGGGGATGGTGGGACAATATAATTCCTTGCACGAGCAGAGCAAACACAATTACTGCGATCAGTTAGCGGTCGTAGATGCATACATCATCCCTCGGTGAGTATTATCTCCTGGAGATGTCAAGGTGCTCATGCACAAGTAGGCCAGTTGGCACTCTACTGAGTGTAGTGCTAGTTAATGTGTTCACATGGACATGTGTCGATTACGCGCTGTTACGGTAGTACTCCTTTCACTTTCGAAAATGGTGTCTCATTTGACGTAAAAAAAAAGGCCTAAATCATCAAACCTACTGGATATGTTCCGTTGTAGTGTCGAATGACAACAAAAACGCTGTAGATCAACAAATCAGTGGTGCAGGCGCAGCTACAAACAGACCACATACAGTACAAGACTAAGATGGATTGCACTATCAAAGCTTCAGAAAATACTCCTCCATCTCTAATCTTCCATTACGAGTTACATATCGGCAGCAAAGAAAGTGTCAGCATAGGAGGCTGACAGGAGTGTGTATAGGAGCCAAGTGCAGATGACGAGGCAGCGCAAAAAAAAACGATTTATTACAACATAAAACCTGTGGAAACTGCAGGGAACTAAGCTTCAGTATACTGGGAAAACTAAAACTAAAAATACAGACCAGGATCACATCACAGGCTTCCCCTTACTTATTTACTTATACTTACATTGGTAGTATAAGTACAATACAACTTGGTGACATTAAGTGAGAAACATTCAAGGGGCAGCACATTTAAACTGATACAGGACTAACTAGACCAGTGGTTTTCAACCTTTTTGATACCAGGGCCTACTATTTATTCAGCATTTGAGCCACGGACCACCATTTGAGGACATTTTAGCCCCACAGACCCAAAACTAAAGATGTATTTTCCTTTTGTCCACAATACCAGGTATCCTCTCTTTTCATGACAAAATGCTCACAAGCCCATTGGCTTAGCTATTTGTCTGGCTTTGGCCTGGCTGTGTGCCGTGTGTTCGAGTCCCATTAGTGATGACCTTTGCTACCATGTGTCATTCTCCTTCTCTCTCTGCCTCTTTCTTATCTTGATCTTCACTTGATTATATCAATAATATCCAAAAACAATTCTTTAAAAAAATGCTAACGAGCTACCGATTTAACATCCAGACAATACAAATTGTTTTAAATACATAATCGGACAGGAAAAATCAATTCACAAAGTTCACAATCCGTTCACAAAGTGACTCGCAACATGGCAAAGGAAATGAGAGTTGGCAGATTTTCAGAACTGCAATAATCTCTGTGAGATTACAGTTCGTAGATCAGCCAGTTCGTAGCAGCCAGGGAATAATTGCAAAAAAAAAAGAAAATAAGACTAAGTTGAGTGTGAGTTTTAAGAGACGGACGGGGGATTATCCAGCATGCTCAGGAGATTACAGACAATTCTCACCCTCACTTCTCCCTCTTCACAATCCCTACCATGGATTCCAGAGCTGATCCTAGAATATCTATTCTGTAAAGCAGTGGTTCTCAACCTTTGCGGGCCACGACCGCCCAAGATAATCACATTAGAAGGCTCCAACCTTGAAAAGCACAGGAATTGTAGGACTGGAGGCATTACATTTTGTGTGACTCAGTCTCATAATAGTCATAAAAATGGGTGGAAATAGCAGAACCACAGATTGGCTGCTATTACCACAATTTTGCCTCTTTCATATTATACATTTGACAATTTGGTCAATGTTTGACCAGTTTTATTTGCCTGACACTCAATATGAATTATCATTTTGTTTCAATTCATTATTCAGTCTAAAAGCCCTCTCAATGACAGCAGTTTAAGGGTTGTCAAACCAATCAGAATATTGGGAAAGCAGACGTTTGTTGTCATTCATGTGGCTAATAGGCTATAGCAACGGTTGGCAACCAAACAAACGCAGCCGGTGAGTCTTACTAGCATGTGAACAAAAGCAGTAAAATATGTCAGGATGATGATGTTTATAAAATCCAATGCTTCTCTAAAGAAACTATTTGTCCTAGGCGAGTTTAATACTAGCCAGAATGATACTGTCGCGATTCACCGCAATGGGGGCCGCCATGTTGGTAGTTTGACACTGTTGAGTGACAGTGCTGATGGCCAATTTGATGGTATTGATTACATGTTAATTAGTTCGATATTCGATATTACCGGTATAGACCACTAGATGGCGATGGCGTGCAATCAGAGTCGGACACCTAGTTCTCAGAATTGTGACATTGAGGGGTCAGAAACTGAACGCCCTGCTGTTCAAGTAGCATAAATAGGGAAAAACTGGAGTTGGAAATACATTGTTTCCAAAAAGCCTTGCCCAAATAAGGGTTATTTTAGTCGGTGTTTGACGATATTCGGTATTCGATATTTTTATAGACTCAACGATATTACGTGGTATTGATTTCCAATATCGCAATAAACGGTAATACCAGTATATTGCCCAAGACTAACTGGTACTGACGACACCAGAGGCATAGTCTCTGAAACGTCATCTGAATCACAGGGGAGAAAAAAATAAGGTAGTATAAGGTAGCCATTGGAGCAGTGCCATCATTGTCACTTGGTCTCCCAGATGACAACTGTCATCCGGGAGACCGACCCTATCCTCAAATCATGCGGGGACCCCCAGTTTGAGAGCCTCTGCAGTGCAGTGCTCTGGTCTAGGATCAGTTGACAGCATAAGAGGAAGGAGGTGCAGCTAGCGCTCTCATAACCTCCTCCTATAAAAATAGGACTGTTTATTGTTCAAATACTACGGTGACATTCCGGTCGGTCTGACCTTCGTCAGATGAATGAGCATACGAAACAGGAGTCTATATAAAGGAGCTGTCTGCCTGCCGTTTCCTCGCCGTGTTGCCAGGGCACGGACAAGCCCTGCGTACATGAACGTTCCTGTACTCGGATCAGCGGCGAAAACTTGTTTCTCAGGTTAACACAAAATGTTTTAACCTTCGTGCTCATTCACACCACACAGCTGCCAACTCCTCCGCGACGGAAGTAGCTAGTGGCTCTAGGAGTCACATACTGTAGCTTGACTGAAGCCAGACTAAATCAGCTTTGCATACTGTGTCCTGATTGGCCACCCCGTTTTTCTGGAGTAGGAAGTTACTCCAGACCATGGGTGTCAAACTCTGGCCCACGGGCCAAATTTGGCCCGCCGTGTAATTTCATTTGGCCCTTGAGACATTATCAAATTAAAGGGGAAGACCACCCATTTTCAACATTTTAATATGTCATTAATAATAATATACCTTAGAGATGTTGTGTGGACATGATGAAAAAGAAAAGTTCCCCCAATTCTGTATCTCCTAAAAATGGAGGTCTGAAAAAATCATTAACATGGTGAAATACATCTGGTGATATCACCAAGATGTATTTCACCATGTTAATGATTTTTCTTTCAGACCCATTTTTCCTGAGAGGGTACAAATGGACCCGCTAGGGTCCATTTGGTTCACATGTGTACCCTCTCAGGAAAATTTTGAAAATGGGTGGAATTCCCCTTTAAAAGGTTGGTTCGTTCAAACTTGGCCTGCGGCTTTGTTCAGTTTTAAATTTTGGCCCACTCTGTATCTGAATTTGACACCCCTGCTCCAGACCAATCTGCTGATAGGCACTTTTTTGCCAACAGCTGATTTGGTCTGGCTTTAGCCAGGCTAAGGAGTCACTAGCGGTGGAATATATGCACAGACAATAATGATAATGATTTTACTGTGTAGATCCTACCACATACTACTACAGATCTCGTGTCACACGGAATCAAGTGAAATTTAGTCCAGATGTGTGATTTGGGTGAAAGGATCTGGCCCCCAGACATACAGTAGACATACTGCATGCTGCCAACAAGGTCAAGAAGTCACAGACTAAACTTTGCTTTTGTACGAAATTAGGAAAATCTTCTAAAAGTATTCCATGGAAAATAATCTAAGATCTCTGTGAGGCATTGAGGGATTGCATAGATCGGGATAGTTTTGCTGGGCAACATGCCGCGCTGGGTCTATGCAATCCAAATGAAATCAGTCGTGGCCAACGTTGGCCGCAAGCATGTCACCAAGATGAGGCTAAATTGACAGCCTCATTGAATCAGTTCAGCCCGCTGAGACTCCTTCTACTGTATATAAACACGCAGGGGCGGTTTGAGCAAAAAGTGTTTTGGTTCTGGAAGCTGTCTCCTGGAACCCGAGAAAGAGATAGCGGCAGAATTGGATTTATGTTGCTGTCTGGTTCAGATTACAGCCAATGTTAAATATCCTGTCTTCTCAATCTGTACATCTATAGATAGACGCACACTCAAACACAAGGACACAAGCTCATGCACACTCACATGCACTAGAGCGGAACGAATGAGAGAAATATACAGTTGGTTTACCGGTTTGTTTTCAATTTGTCTCTGAACATTTCCAATTTCTAGCATTTCCGGAAACCTAACAAGTAACAACAAGCGGCTCTCTGACCTTTGGAACACCTATTACTAGCCCTTCTCAGATGGTCCTAAAATTCATGGTTCATAAGCCCTTCAGTTACTCTTTCATTATGTTTCTCATTATTTCTAGGCCTTATCTGTCTACATTACACTCTCTGTTTCTGTCTCTCTCTCTCTCTCTCTCTCTCTCTCTCTCTCTCTCTCTCTGTCTGTCTCTCTCTCAACAAGGTAGAAAGGGAAGTGATGTATTGGTCTGTTCGTCTCACTGGTCAGTGCAACAAGATAGACTTTAGATTTTACAAGGCGATGAAAAGTCTGTACATTTTTGTGCAACAGTCAGTGGAGGAGTTATAAATATGTAATCTGTTCCACTGAGGACAGACAGTTTTCATTTGAACTGCAATTTTCAAGTAAAATGCCCTCTCTCCACCTATACCAGCTAATGCCACATGGATTCACTTATGAGCTATTTACAATATTTTTGGTGTAAAGAAAATATTCCAAACTTCAGTAGCCTAGAAGATTGTTTTTCAACCTTTTTCATTCCAGGGCCCACTATTTATTCATCATTTGTGCCACGGACCACCATTTGATGACATTTTAGCCACACAGACCCCAAAACTAAAGATTTCATTTGCTTTTGTTCACAATACCATGATGCATTTGTGAAACAAAACAGGCAAACATCAAAATGACCATTAATGTTCTGCATTCTCTAGTTGAGTAGACTTGGGCCAATTCACATGATGAATATTTTTTCAAGTCCAAATCCAAGCAAAAAAGAGATTATTGAATCAGACTACTAAAAACGTAAGCCTGGAGAAATCCTTCACCCCCAAAATGTGGGTGAGTTTAGCCACCCATGCAGGGTTTAGTCAGCCCAGGATTTAGCCACCCGCCGGTTTAGTCAACGAGGGTTTCGACCCCCAAGGAGTGAGAAAACGTCCCCATTATCCTCTACCGTATACGGCAGTGTGTTCTCGGCGCATCCATCACTTAGACGGTGTGTAACCAGATCAAATGGACTGTGGAGCAAAGAGTATGCGTGCGCCGGCGTGCGAGTGAAGTGCATTATAAGCTGTATAGTGTAGAAAAATGAACCTCTGTCTCTGGATTACGTTCCACGGCCAATGGAGGCTGCAAAACTTCTGAAGTAGAACTAGGGGTAGGAGGGCTAGTCAGGGCACGGTACCGTGCTGTATGGACCTGAAAGGACAAGCAATCTGTGCAATTATGGTAGGATGGTCTAGCCTGGTCCAAACCATCAGATGCTCTGAGCGTACTGAGTCTCTTGGTCTGGCTATAGAGCACTATAAACGAGAGTACTGACAAGCTTTGATCTCGCGCTTCGCGCCCTGCACTGGAGATCTGCTGTCAATGCAAGTGGATAGTCACAAGTGGTTTGTTTGGAACTATCCTAGGTGGTTTGTTTGGAACTAGCACGAGTCACGTGTGCTTTTCAGCCAATAGCCGCAGTCACGTGTACCTTTGAGCCAATAGGTGTCTCTGTTGAGCCGTAGCATTGGGAGTCAACAAGAGTGGCAGTACTCTCTTTTATAGAACTCTAGGTCTGGCCTTCTAGTGTCAACCTATCATTTACTTTGGTACCAAGACGTATTATCCAATGAGAGTCGAAGTTGGGAGTTGGTCTATGAACAAGGGTAGCTGATTGGCCAGGAGCCACAGGAGCTCCTCTACCGCTTCAAACAACAAACATGGCGGCCCATACTGTGCTGAAACACGATGTGTATCAATCTGGCAGTTAAATCGAACTATGGTAATTTGTTTCTTTAAAGGCAGCATTGGATTTTAGAAACATCATCTTCCAACATATTTTAATGCCTTCATCCACTTACTAGTACTGCTGTTTGGTGAGCAAATGGGCTAGCCCGTTAGCCATGTGATTGACAACAACCTCTGGTTTTGTTGGTATGAACCAAACGTCCAAATCGCTCAGACAGAGGACAATGTCAGCCTCAAGCTTCAAGAAGCTGAACTCGAGTCTGATAATCTCTGCTAGTCCATTTAATGTGGTTACAGGTTGATCTTAAGGCTGTCATTGATGAAGAGATGAGATACACCAGCACTTCAGTTTATGCCTGTAGGTCTTTCCCAAGGCTAAGGAAGAGAGTCTTTGAGAGCCGCAACCTCCAACCAAAGACCAAAGTGGATATCTATCTGAGTGCCTGCCTGACTATCCCCTCCCAAAACAACTTAAATGAAACGGCCACTGGGAGGTCGAAAGAAGGGGTACAAGGACAGTACCACAGTGTGATGAATGCAGGGGGACAGAACAGCGCACAGTCACAAAAAGGAGAGTGTGTCCAAAAAAAAACAGGCCCAACCCCAACCCGCCCACTACATCCCCCCCTGTCCACGCTGCACCAGAGTATCAGCCTCCAGACACACCCCCCGAGGACCCACAGGACAAATACTGTGTGTGTGTGTGTGTGTGTGTGTGTGTGTGTGTGTGTGTGTGTGTGTGTGTGTGTGTGTGTGTGTGTGTGTGTGTGTGTGTGTGTGTGTGTGTGTGTGTGTGTGTGTGTGTGTGTGTGTGTGTACCTACGAAGCACTGAAAGTCAGAGAAAGACTAGTGTTATCTTGTTATTTAATTCTGTCGAAGATGGAGTGATTAAGATGGAGGAGCAGGACCTACGTAATATCACGATTAGGAAAGCTGCAATTGTAATTCTGTTCAGTTTTTCCCCCCCTCCCCCTCACACACACAGACACACACACACACACACACACACACACACACACACACACGCACACACACATGCATGCGCACGCAGACAGACATTAATTTTAATCAATAGGGATTCATTAGTATTGACTGAGTGATGATGTATTCATCAACCTATCTTGTGATTAACAAATCGATAACACTATGAGACGTTGACTGAAAGATGGTCTCACGCACACGCACACGCACACACACACACACACACGCACACGCACACACACACGCACGTCCCAAGTGACCTGTTCTCTCCTTCCACTCTTCTCATCTCACTGTCCTCCTGTTCTCCTTTTTCTGTCTTTCTGTTCTCATCTGTATTAGATGATATCAGTTTTCATTTTCCTCCTCGCATACACACACGCACACATGCCTGCACGCCCGCACGCACACATCATTGATTTGTTTGCGGTTGTTATGATTGATTGAAACAAGCAATCAATAGATTAATCGCTGGGAAAACAATCAATAGTTACAGCCCTGATCTTTCCTCTCTCCTCCTCCTCTACTGTGGTCCCCCCCCCCCCAGTCATCCCTGGTTCTTCTCTGTCTGTGTGTTGATACGTATCGGTTACCATCCCTCCTCCTCCTCCTGCTGCTTCCTGCTGCCTCCCATCACCTCTGTGCTGTCTGTCTGTCTGTCTGTCTGTCTGTCTGTCTGTCTGTCTGTCTGTCTGTCTGTCTGTCTGTCTGTCTGTCTGTCTGTCTGTCAGCCCTCTAGTCTGACATCGTCCTCCCCGCTCTATTTCAGCTGTCAATCCCCACCGTCACTCTCTCTCTCTCTCTCTCTGTCTCTCCTTTGCTGGTGGAAAAGGTATACCCCCTTCTTAGGGAGTATGTTTAGGGTGTTGGGCAAAATTACTTAGGAGAGTCATATCTTTACTTTATTTATGACTAATATTACTAATGTATTACATATTACGATATTACTTTCCCACCCGCAAAGGAATACAGATGTACAACACAATCTGTTTAGTGACAACTTGCGACAACTGTGATAACTTGCAGTGAATGTCCTGTGTGCAGAATGCTGCATTGGATTAGGATCTACAAACTACAGTGTATTTCTGTTGTTATCTGTTGGTAGCTTGTAAATCTGTTCTATTTTCACATGCAACATCAAGCTCAAAAGCAACCAAATGGAGCAAATGTAGGCTAACCAATGTAAGCCTAACTTGCACTCTAACAGGGTCATTTGTTTCCATTTGTACTCTCTCAGAAAAAAGGTCTTAAAAGAAAAATCTTTATCATGGTGAAACACAACTTGATGATGTTATCAAGTTGTGTTTCCCCATGTTAATGTTTTTTTTTTCCTCGGGAACAGAATGTCCACACAGCATCTCTAATGTAATGACATAAAATGTTGAAAATGCGTGGAATTCCCCTTTAATTAAGTACTTGAGTAAATGTACGTAGTTACTCTGCCTCTCCTTCCAATCTTCTCATCTGTGGGAACCCCCCCCCCCCCACACACACACACACACACACACACACCACCACCCTCTCCATCTAATCCATCCATCTGTCATTCCCTTCATCAGTTCTCCAGTGGAGGACAAGCTCATTTTCAGCCTCCATCACTCCTCCTTCCTCTATCAATCTACCATTCTTGTTCTCTTCATTTCTCTACATCTCTCTCTCTCTCGCTCCATTGGTCCCCCCGAGCCCCACCCCCCACCCCTTCCTTCCTATCGTCTTCCTCTGTCATTCTTAACTGGGGGGGGGGACACCCCGTCGACCCCCCCCATCCCCCCCTCACGCTCCCCCGTGTCTCCCCCTAGCTCCCTCTCTCTCTCATTTCAATTCAGTTGAATTTAATTAAAACTCAAATTGATTTTCGCTGGCATGAGAAAACATATGTTTGACAGTGCCAAGGCAAGTGCGAAGCAAAACAATGCAAACTTAAGACGAAGTGTGCACAATTAAAAAAAACAAGGGGGGATTAAACCAAACAAGGCATGTGTGAACGGGATGGTTTAGGAGAAAAAAACCACCCAGCTAGCAAATAAAACCACAAACGTTGTGCTTTGTTTTTGCTGTGGAATAATTGATATGCAAGTAAGGACAGCGTGGTATTAGCCTTGCAGTCAAGACCACTCCAATCGAGACCAAGACAAGACCAAGACCTAGGGGGGTCGAGACTAAAACAAGAAACAATCACAGAAGTGTTCAAGACGGGACCAAGATGAGATCTAGCACCTAGAGGAGTCGAGAGACAAAACCAAGACCGAGACAACGGAAACTTGTCTTGAGAAGCCTTTGAAATAGCCACTCGGTATAAAGCTGGTGTACATTCCAGATGCGAAGTTTCCCATACAGTTCAATCCCCCGGAGTTAGTATCAAAGTGTCCCTGAGCAAGACTATAGAGCTGCGCAGTGACGTCACCGCCCCTGTTCCGGAAGTCTTTTCCCAATTCATTTTTCTCATAGACTTTTCGAAAATAATTTATATCAAGACGATTACGCCGCGGACCAAGCCAACTCGAGTCGTGACGAATCATGATGACACACACAAACTTTTGGGACAATAAAATAATTTCTAAGATGAAAAACGAAACAAAAAGTCGTGCCAAAAAGTCATGCCGTTTTCTACTTCTTCCCAATTATATATTATATGACGATATTGTGTTTGTTGTCATGATTTGTCACGACCTGAGTTGGCTTTGGCCACGGCGTAATCGTCTTGATATAAATTATTTTCGAAAAGTCTATGAGAAAAATGAATGGGGAAAAGACTTCCGGAACAGGGGCGGTGACGTCACTGCGCAGCTCTATAGGCTTTTAGGAAAGCCTATAGTCAATATCCCGATGTGATCCATGCTTGCACGCATGTCTACAGACCCAACACGCAGATGCGTGCACACATGTTATATCCAAGTAAAGTATGACCCGTGGTAGAGTCAAGGGAGGGAAAAATCCATGCAGAAACAGCATATAGCTCAGAGCAGTGCGCTGCAGGGTCTTATAGGCTTGTCTGGCTTTTTATTTACAGAAGCAACGCTGTGGCAACATATGTGACAACATTATCCGTCCCACTGAGCTCACTACACTACACACACACACACACACACACACACACACACACACACACACACACACACACACACACACGCACACGCACACGCACACGCACACACACACACACACCTGTTACCCATGATCTATGAACACAACACGCACACAGGCATCTATGCACAACACACACACAACACTGGAGCGCTTGATCTGCATGGTTCCTGCCCCAGCACCACACAAACACACAGACTACACTTTACAGGAGTCAAACCCATGATGCAACCAACCGTATGAGCCATGTTGAAACATGGGGACGGAAGGACAGACAGATGGACAGACCAGGGCCGGATGTAGGCATGGGGGGACAATGCCCCCCTAAATGCCCAGTCTGCCCCACCAAACATGATGGCATGCAAAACAACCCAAGATATTTCAAATTAAAGTGCTTATATACTGTACTACTGCTACTAACTAACTACAGTTGTGGCACCACTAAACCAACAGCATTTCATCATTGAAAACAGAAAACTCTCTGAGTCAGACCTTTAGCTTTATGCATGCTGCGTGTCTGTTGCAACTTCAGCAACTGATGTTATTATTAATGCTTAATTGTCTAATAAAAGTCCTGTAACTGAAAATGGTATGGGTACAGTTATCTGGCTACATTGAAATGCAGGACTTAACTTTTCATTGCTTGTTTTGAATTGCTTTAAAATATTGTAGTTGATTGAACTTTTCAAGGTCCAATGGTTTAAAATGTTCTAGTATGATAAAAGCAAAGGGATTTGTGGGGAAAATACCGCAATATATTGATATATACTGTATCGAATCACAACATAATTAAGAATCGCAATATAAATCAATTTGCCAGCCCTACCAGACATGTGTTTCCCCAGCTTTGAATCAGAGACCAGGGGTTGACACTAAGGTCTCCGAGGCACTGGCCCATCGGGCAAGTGCAAGTCAGGTTCTACTTGCCCTCAGGTCATGGTCACTTGCCCCTCAGGTTCCAGGTGGTCCCCAGTTAAGTTGGTTAACCAGATGTAACTCTTGAGAACGTAAAAATGAAACCAAATGGACCCTTGCGGGTCCATTTGGTTTCATTTTTACACTCTCAAGAGTTAAAATTCATCATCTTAATTAGCCCAGCTCTACACTGTAGAAGATTAATGGTCATTTTGATGTGTTAATTTGCCTGTTTTGTTTCCCAAATCCAGCCTGGAATTGTGGATATCTAGAAAGCAGGGAAAGACACAGAGGCAGAGTGCAATGACTGCCTTCAAGACAAATTTATCTTGTGTTGTGTTATAGTGCACTAAGTTGCACACTTGCCCGATCGGGCAACCAGGTAGCAGTCTTCACTTGCCCCACCATTTTTTTTACTTGCCCTGGACACTCAGTTTAGCTTTAAGAAAATGACTCTTATCACTATCACCCAGTCAACTTCTGCACTCATTTTGACACCTAATATAATTTTTACATGTTATATGACAAATTAATGACAAGGCCAAAATACGGAGTCCCTGTTGAAAGTGGTTAAACCCTCGACGAAGGTCTCAAAGTCGTCTGTCTGATTGCGTTGACTTTATCGGAAGGTAGAATCGTCATCAGTCATTGTCAGGCGCCGTGAGAGAGAGAGAGAGATAGGTGGTGTTATGACACTTGACTGTCGACACTGACGTCCTCTAGGCTTAATTGAACGGGAGTGTAAATAATTGCATTTGTCAGTCACGCGCACGCGCCAGGGACGCACACACAACTACTACTACTGCTGCTGGTGTTATCATAATGCGAGGCCGGCGCTTAGGCTAACTGCTGTGAACGTTCGTGTTAACGGCCAGGGAATTGTTACATACTGGAAAGCCGACATCTTAACCGCCAGCCTAAAGGGGAATTCCCTTCCCTTGGGCAGTGAATGAGTGAGAGAATGAGAGATTATAGCTTTTGGTCATCAGGCAGAGGCAATGAGACTGCTGGGACTGCTGACACTGCTACAGGTGGCAGACTGTACTGTCCACACTCATTAAATTCATTCTATAGACAATGTAAATACAGTATGTATCTACTATTATTATGTCACTCAGGGGCGTTTTTGCCATTAGGCAGACTAGGCAGTTGCCTGGGGCGCCATGAGGGGAGGGGGGAGCACCAGGGCGACCACCGATATGCTTTTAAAAGGATCCCTGGCTAATAAGCCTCATATGGATAAATACATTATACTTGTCCTCTATAATTAGAATTGAACATTTAAAACACATATAATATGTACTTAGTAATAGTTTATAATTTTATTCCTTGGGGGATTGCTTAGAAATTGCTTAGAAACGCCAGTGATGTCGCTGTACAGCTAGCACTATTCTTGTCTATATATCCATTCACTGATGACAGATGTATGGCCATATTACTATAGGACAGTGGTTTTCAAACTTTTTGACACCAGCATGGCTCACTTTCTATTTATTCAGCATTTGAGCCACGGACCACCATTTGATGATAATGTAGCCCCACAGTCCGAAATCTAAAGATTTATTTTGGTTTTGGCCACAATTTCAGGCTGGATTTGGGGAACAAAACAGTCAAACATCAGAAACAGGAGATAGGCTCCTGGCCTATATGGGCCTCTATGGCTCAGCTAGGCCTCATGACATCACAGCCTGGCAAGGCTACTTACTTACCTATACAGATCAAAATGACCATTAATCTTCTACATTCTCTATTTATGTAGACTTCAGGCTAATTCAGATGATGAATATTTTAACCTTTGGGAGCGTAAACATGTTTACGCCCTCAAGAGTTACATCTGGTTAACCAACTGTCCATCATTTAGCTGGGGACCTCCTGGAACCCTCTCAAGGACCACTGATGGTCCCTGGACCACTGGTTGAAAACCACTGCTATAGGCTAGATTGCATATGACAGAATACGCCCACACTCATACCTATTCATAGTTAGAAACATTTCGCTAACCCAATCAGACCAACTTCGGGGAAACCATTTACTTGCGCAGCTGACAGGAGATTGTGCTAAACAGCAAAATGACATTTCATTTAATTTCATCTCGTAATTGATTTAAATTAAGCGCAGCCTGCATGCTCGTACAAAAAATAACATTCTAGGACTAATCTGTCCAAGCACAGAGCTGCAGATTCCAGCATGTTTCTGTTTGTGCTCCATAACCCATCTGTGTAAGCATCTGTGTAACTGCTTTAACCGTGTTTTGCCTCTTCAGAAACAGCACATCTACAGGCTCATAGTGTGTCACTTTGTGCCATGATATATTGACAAATCTTGAAGTGCAGTTCATTCAAAAAGCATTTTTGAGCGGTGCAGCCCCTCCAGTGCACAACAATGTGTCCCTAGCTGGATATGAACCACCGTGGCTAAGTATCAAAGTTGCGCAGCTTAACAACTCATCGACACGGGCAACGAAAGAGGGTTCCGACGGCGATATTGTACAAAAAAACTGTCCTGATGTGAAGCGCTGTTGCGTCGGCCATCATTACGTGGTGACGTAGCCTTAAGCAATCAAATAACAAATAAATAATAGCATGACGTCCCTCATGGTAAGTCAGGACGAATTAATAATAATAATAAATCTTTATTGTCCACCGGAATGGAAATTCGTCTTCGGCTCACAAATACATACAAGACAAGACATTAGGAGTACAATAACAGATAGTGAGGATCACAACATAGGTACATGAGACACTGGCACTGAGATATACTAAAGATAAAAACCTGTTCATGATTACCAAACAATAAGAAGCTACACCAATAATAAATACACCAACAATAAGAAACCTGTTCATGGTTACCAACAGTAGGAGGCTACAGCAATAATAGATACACCGACAATAAAATCCTGTTCCGTCATCACCAAACAATAAAAGGCCTATTTCATGATCATTCCAGAAGGCTCGGCCCAAAACAAACTCAGACTGGCTGAAATGTCGGGACATTGAGGGGTCAAAAAAGTGACCGCTCGAGCGCTGTTCATGCAGCCTGAAAGAGGGACAAATTGGAGTTTGAAATTTGTTTTCAAATATCAGAATAACAATGTATGCATGTGTAGCACTTTCAGAATAGCAAGGCTGCTTTCTGTCTGGAGCCACTTATTTTAATTTTTATTTAACACTTTTTGAAAAGCTGAAAATAAGCACTCAATAGAGTCAGAGAATGGTGGCCGTTCCTCTGCAGACTGTCCTTATACACTGAATTTTCCTAAATATTCTCCAAATTATCCAAACAGCATACTGTAGAAACAAAAACAATCTAATTACCATATACATATACCACATTAGGTCAATTACAATTACCCCAAAATATCAATTAGGTCCAAAAATAATAAATGCATATTCCTAAAGTCACAGTAACATGTATTCCCATCTCAAATAAAATAAATAAACCATATCAGTCCAGTATTTAGTTCCATAACACTCACTTCCATACAGAAATATATTCATAGTACACACACTAATAGCCATTAGCTTACATCAGCGGTTGAGAGGGTTCCAGGTGGTCCCCAGCTAAGTTGGTTAACCAGATGTAACTCTTGAGAACGTAAAAATGAAACCAAATGGACCCTTGCGGGTCCATTTGGTTTCATTTTTACGCTCCCAAGAGTTAAAATATTCATCTGAATAATTCATCTGAATATCATTTTAATTAGCCCAAGTTTACACAACTAGAAGATGGACAGAAGCACAGAAGATGGAAAGTTGGTTGTTCAGATGTAACTCTTGAGAATGTAAAAATGAAACCAAATGGACCCGCAAGGGTCCATTTGGTTTCATTTTCACACTCTCAAGAGTTAAAATATTCATCATCCGAATTAGCGCCACCTAATTAAGAAGTCTACACTGTTTTGTTGGCAAAATCCAGCCCTGGAATTGTGGACAAAACCAAAATAATTCCTTAGTTTTTGGTCTTTGGGGTGAAAATGTAATCAAATGGTGGTCCATGGCTCAAATCCTGAATAAATAGTGGTCCCTGGTGTGAAAAAGGTTGAAAACCCCTGTACTATACTGCTGTAGAGGACACTATAGCTAACCAGCTAACCACAGCACACCATGTACTTTACTGCTGTAGAGGACACTATAGCTAACCAGCTAACCACAGTGCACCATGCATGTGTTATTTCAAAGTTCTCCAATTATCTTTCTTACCTGAAAAGCAGAAAATAAGCACACAATAGGGTCAGACAGGGAATGGTGGCTGTCTCTCTGCAGACTGTCCTTATACACAGAATTTCCTGCCCCAAACCCTTTCAGAATAAAAGCAGTGAAATTCCTCTCTAGAACAGACTAGGAATCTAATAGACAACAGTGCCATCTTCTGACGACAAATGGTAGTGTTTTCTATTGCAGAATGGTGTTGCAACATAACTGTATATTGGACTGTGGGATTCTGGACAATACAAATAAAAAATATGCCATAAAACATTTGAATAGGGTTCTCTGAGAAACATAAGACTTTAAGAACCATTAAAGCATGTGGCCAGGTATGTTTCATATCACCATACATGCAACATGTCATCTGTATTAAAGTATTGCTAAAGTACTACAAAAGTTCAACAAAACGGTCTAAAATAAAGGAGTTTCTAATCATTAAAGCTGGGCTGTGGCTTGATGTTTATTCTGTGCTATAATATATTACTACAATACAATCTAAAATAAAGAAATCTAAGAGTCACCATTGGACTGACCCCCAAGTATCAGTATGCAACGGCGTCACTCTGTCTATACTCAAGGTCTGAGTTTGTTTTGGGCCAAGCCTTCCTGTTGCCCTCAGGGCAGTCACAATGAAAAACGTGTATTGTAATGAGATTTCATCACTGGCATCGCTAGCAGGGTGGATGAGGTGTCTCACACCCACAGAGAGAAACACTTTTCTGCTTGGTGACACTGCCACTGTGCCACACTGAACCAGAACTGTCCACAGCAGATTTCCCAGGGTTGTTACTGGTATAAAAACAACTTTTGAAGCTTCATGACGCAAGTTTATTCTCAAAGCAGCTTGTGACAGCACTACAAACGTAAATAAATAATAACAGGAATAAGTCTTGTGAGTGACTAACAACTTCTGGGGGGGAAAAGTCTTTATATATATATATATTTTTTTTGTCTTGGGCACTGAAAACATGGCTATTTTGAGCCTAAAACTGTCACTCTGGGAGCGGTTCCTGCTCTGAGCACTGGCTTATGTCAAAGTGTCATGTTTTACACCGTACAGGAAAACAACAAACAACAAAACTGTCCTTGGCTTGCAGGGATGCCCCTATGATACAAAAATGGAGGACAAAATATAAGGACAAAAACATATTTTTCATTTAATTCATTATTATTGTTTTGATAGTGCTGTCTTGTAGCTAAATGATAGACTGTGGCCTTGTGGTTAGAGTGTGTCCACCTTGAAACTGAGAGGTCGGGGGTTCGATCTCCGTTCAGGGTAAAATATATATAATATACTGTATATACATTGTAAAAAAAAAAAAATAGGACCCCATGCCTCCCTGCTTGGGATTCAGAATGAATGGGTTGGCTTGCCGGGGGCGGATGTAACATCCTCATGAAGCCGCACCCATACCATTTTCGGTTACAGGACTTTCATTAGTCAATTAAAGCATCAACAATAACATCAGTTGTTGTTGAAATTGCAACAGACACGCAGCATGCATAAAGCTAAAGGTCTGACTCAGAGAGTTTTCTGCTGTTGGTTTAGTAGTGACACAGCTGTAGTTTGTAGCAGTAGGAGGGTTTCAAATCATTTTAAATATAAGCACTTTAATTTGAAATATCTTGGGTTGTTTTGCATGGCATCGTGTTTGGGGGGGGCAGACTGGGTATTTAGGGGGACATTTGCACCCCCATGCCCATGCCTAGATCCGCCCCTGTGGCTTGCCGGGGGAGGCGGGGAGGGGCAAATCAACAAATCAAATGATTCCCAAGTGCAGCACATCACCGCTCCAACAAATGGGTCACATGCAGATAACAAATTTCGCTGCGGTAACTTGTGTGTGCGACAAAATCACAAGACTTATTATTGAATTATTTTCTACCCCAAACAGCCCCAGTAGCCAGTACTAGTTTGCATGGGAGCCTGAAAAATCATTGTTCCATAGGTGGAATATACTTTTTACCTTTATATACCAATATATTTGTCTAAAGGTAATAGTATAGTATAGTAATACAGGCAAACTTTAGTGTGTACAAAATCTGTGTTTGTACACAGATTTGAATCCAACTCCGCCACTCAATTGGCTCGTTATGAAACTGCTAGAGACTGCTGTACTGTGATTGGTGAACGCCCCCAACCCCCCCCCATACACACACACATTAGCACCTCCTTGTCCTGAGCCAAACAAATGTTTTGACAACACGATTTGCTGATCTGAACAACAAAAACGTTCTGGACCATCTGCAGGGCAAAGCAAGAGTCTGTCTGCAGGGAAACAGCTGCAGCATCAAAGTAGAAGTAGGGGATAGGGGAGATTTTTTACTTAAAATGTTGCTTATAATATCTTTAAACGACAGTCACAGACAGTGCTAGTCGATGTGATCACGACCAGCTTTGTTAACACAAGAATCTTCCCTCCACAGAGGGGGCTATACTCCAGTACCCAAGAGGATTTTTGCCCGATGTATGCAGTTTTATTCACATTCACTGCTCAGACGCAACTCGCAATCGATACCTGGGCCGATTCGGAACGAGGAGGTCGTGCCCTTATTAGACGCTATACAGTCCTTGCAGTCTCGCTTGCAGGGCCGAACGGAACGGCACAAAATTGCTTATTGCAGGTTTAAGATAGCGGCGATGTAAATATGATCTGCATGTGAATTCGGTGTCGGGTGAGGAAAGGGAAAGGATAAAGAGATAGAACATGAGGAACGGAAGATGGGATGGGAGGAAGAGGAGAGGAACAGATGATAGCTGATATGTAATGGGGGGAGAGAGAGAGAGGGTGGAGGTATAAAATAAACAGTGGAAAGAGGAGGGAGTGAGAGTGAGTGAGTGAGATGTGATGAGATGAGATGAGGAGGAAGAGGAGAGGGGATTGTGGGTAATGGGAATCCACCGCAGCAGAATCCAAACACGCACTGGTAACACTGGTTTACTGATAATACAACCCCCCCACACACACACACTCTCTCTTCCCATCTCTCTCTCTCTCTCTCTCTCTCTCTCTCTCTCTCTCTCTCTCTCTCTCTCTCTCTCTCTCTCTCTCTCTCTCTCTCTCTGAGTGCTGTAAGAATAAATAACACTTATTAATATTCATCTGCAGACAAGAAGGATGAGACCAGGCTAACCTAGATTCTGTCTCTCAACAACCCCGGGTCTGTCTGTCTGTCTGTCTGTCTCTCTGTTTGTCTGTCTGTCTCTCTGTTTGTCTGTCTGTCTGTCTGTCTGTGCAAAACCCATTTTGTACTGACTAAATTCTCGTTTCTGACACGTTCATTCTAGCTCCTCACACTATATTCTAGTTCCTGACACTAGGTTCTAGTTCCAGACACTAGATTCTACTTTCTGACACTACATTCTAGCTCCTGACACTAGATTCTAGTTCCTGACACTAGATTCTAGTTTCTGACACTACATTCTAACTCCTGGCACTAGATTCTACTTACGACACTAGATTCTAGTTTGTGACACTACATTCTAGCTCCTGGCAGTAGGCTCTAGTTCCTGACACTAGATTCTAGATTCCCTGAAAAATCTGTCTGTGATGCTCAACATATTTCATGCCAAGGACCCCCTGAATTATCTATATTTGGCTGCGGACCCCCATCTGAAATTACACGTTCTAGGGATCCCCCAGAAGCAAAGATTTGACTTAAAAATGTGTCCTTCTGAAATAACATATTCAAAGATTTGCATGACATATTCAGAATTTTTCAAAAATAGCAGACCTACAAGCTCATATGAGCTTGTAGATCTGCTATTTTTCAATAGCTAAAGTGCTTAGAACACCAAAACAGTTACAGTACTAAGTCCAGAATAAGTATGCACACAATGCATATACCGGTACCTGTGTGCATATGCATCTGAATTAATTTTTCACAAAAACCCGGTGGTTGCAACAACAGCAGCAGCAGAGACTCCTCGGCTCTGACACACATATTATCAAGTCTTGGCCGCTATAACTGGGCCGTTCCTGGGGCTGGCCGACAACCAAGACCAGGACATTATTATAAAGGCTGTTCGGGTTTCTCAAGTCATTCCGTATAAACGCACACGTAGGCAAAAAAAAAGAAGAAGAAAAAAAAAGAAGATATGGGAAATTGCAGCTTTTGGAAAGCCTTCTTCTGCCAAGCGCTTTCTTTCTTTCTTTCTTTCTTTCGTTCGTTCTTTGTCCCCCACCGGCATAGAAAGCACTCTCATTCACACCAAACGCGGCTGAAATGAACGTTTAAGAAGTGGCGAGGAGCAGAGGAAAGGAAAATAAGAAGGGACGGTGTCCTTGTTGTCCTGTGTGGAGGTGGTGGTGGTGGTGGTGGTGGTGGAGGGTGTGAAGTGGAGTGTGGGCTGCAGCGCACGACGACAACAGCCTTTGACACCGGCGACTAATTGAGCTGATTGGCCGGCGGCCTTTAAAAGTCAGCCAATCGGCTCTCTCTCTCTCTCTCTCTCTCGGGGAGTTATTTTGTCCTGCGGTGAGGGAGAGTGATACCTCGGCCCTGCAGAGGTGGTGGTGGTGGTGGTGGTGGTGGTGGTGGTGGTGGTGGTGGTGAGCTGAAGAGGGACTGGGGAGGGAGTAGTAGTGAGTGTGTGTGTTTCACAGACTGATAACAACAACAAGCAGGCAAGCCGCCAAAATGCAGGTTTTTTTTATGTGACCCTGGGCTCTACACAGGGCCGGTCCTACACACTTTGGAGCCCCAGCGAGATTGGCATTTGGGTGCCCCCCCCCCCCCCCCTTTCAAGCTAAGGTTGCATCAATCCTCAACACGTTGTTAGCTTGTATATCTGCTCTTTTTAGCGAACAATACCGCCATACTACAATAAATAATAAATAATAATAAATAATAATAAATTTAGTCATAGAACTTATAGGATGTGCACTTGTCGTGTCTTTCACAATTGAATGGTCAAATTGTCTAATACGTGTCTAATACGTTGTCTAATACATTTCCATACACTGTCAGCAGCTAGATGACATATTGTAAACAGGCGTGAAAGTGTATTTATTCTTGCTTTTTTGTTCATTGTGTTCATTTTTTCTTTTTTTTAGGGCCACTGACGGCGCCCTAAGCAGACCTGGCGCCCCAGGCAAGAAACTGCTTCGCCTGTGCCATGGTCCGGCCCTGGCTCTACATACTCTTCACCAACCTGAGGAGGCAGCGGACTTGCCTCATGCTTCCTTTAATGCATGAGGAGTCAGAGCTGCGTTCTTCTCATCTGACGAAGAGGGGGGGGGGGGGGGGGGGGCTTTCCCCGGTTGGCTGGACGTAGTACGTGGAAGGAACACGTTATTACAACCAGTTCCTGTCCCCTCCATCAGGCGCCCTGGCTGGCCAGGGGGAGGCAGTTTAGAGCCCAGGATTACTGATGTTTTTTGTGAGGGTATCTATCCCTAGGGGACACGGGGAGAACATGCAAACTCCACACAGAAAGCACCCACAGTAGCGTCCCTAGCGGGAATCGAACCCAGGACCTACTAGCTGTGAGGCGACAGCACTAACCACAGTGCCAGCATTGCCCCCCACGTGCGAGAGTTTTAATGGTTAGGAAAACTACAATGAATCAGCACATCTTGTGTGTGTGTGTGTGTGTGTGTGTGTGTGTGTGTGTGTGTGTGTAGAGAGTGTGTCATCCGTCCAAATTATTGTTTCTTTGTTCATTCGTAAACTCCATTTGTTACATTAAAAACACAGCTGTTTGCACGCCGGCAAGGCAGAACACTAGTCTAAATACTATTAATCACAGCCTCCGTGGTTGAAATGACAACAAAATAACGTAGCGTTCGTCGTTAACAGGGCTCTGCGTGGACCGGCGGCGACGGCGGCTGGCAAAACAACGGTCAGCGAAAAATAACTACAGAAGAGAGCTCTAAAATCCACTCCAGGGTATTTACTGTGGTGTTCTTAGCCGCCAGCGAGGAGGAGGCAGTGCAGAGCCGCCACAGAAAGCCTTTATCTGATCCCACTGACATCCCACAAGCACTTCAGCTCCGAGTCTCTGACCCGTGTAGTCGCTGTACTGTATCGCTGGCCGCCATGCGGTACGAGCACCAACACTTCTTAATCTCAATGACCAGAGAGAGAGAGACAGAGAGAGAGACAGAGAGAGAGAGAGAGAGAGAGAGAGAGAGAGAGAGAGAGAGAGAGAGAGAGAGAGAGAGAGAGAGAGAGAGAGAGAGAGAGCCCACTGGATAGATAGATAGATAGATAGATAGATAGATAGATAGATAGATAGATAGATAGATAGATAGATAGATAGATAGATAGATAGATAGATAGATAGATAGATAGATAGATAGATAGATAGATAGATAGATAGATAGATAGATTTAGTTTCAGTTTTATTCAGTTCTAACAGTTGTCATAATTTCATCTACAGTATATTTTAAATTGAGAGAGAGAGAGAGAGAGAGAGAGAGAGAGAGAGAGAGAGAGAGAGAGAGAGAGAGAGAGAGAGAGAGAGAGAGAGAGAGAGAGAGAGAGAATGAGTGGGTGGGTGAAAGTGAGGGAGGGAGGGAGGGAGGGAGGGAGGAAGGGAAAGGGGGTGTGTGTGAGAAAGTTCAGTCATGTATACCAGATAATGAAGACGCATGAGCCTAGTTATTAGAAGAAGCACTAGTGCAGAAATTAGCCTCCGGCAGCACAACGGGTAGCACGTCGAGAAAACGGACCCTGAATCGAGCAAGAGCGACGTCGTCGTGAGCTGGTGTATCTGCAAACGTTTGACACACAGCCCCGTCGTCACGCAATATCGCTCACGGTGTCAACAGCTGTTACTGTGCAGCACATTCAGTCACATTTACTTCACATTGCGTATCTCCTCGACCCACACACACACGTCGAGAGCTTTCGAGCGTCACTAATTATTGGCAAACGGTGCAGTTTACAACAGTATATAGCGCTTTTATCCAAGGCGCTTTACAGAGATGGTCACCCATCCGCACATCGATGCCGGTAGAAAGCAGTACAAGGCACGAGCCTACATGTTCATGTGTCTTGCTCAAGTACACAAACTCCTTGGTTCGAACTAGCAACCTTACGGTTGCCATCTGGTCACTTATTGATTGACAGACATTAAGTTGACATGGAATTTAAACATTTAAATTTAATTTAAACTTTTAGCTAGCATCGATATTATCATGACTCTACTATAAAATAGGTAAAATATACCTGATATCAGTGCCCCCACCACTTCTGGACATTGTGGTACTGCAGCTAAACTATGCATAAAGAAATGACAAGGACTGTTATATCAGTGGTGATTAGGCAAGTAATGCATCAATAATAACATCAGTTGTTTTTGAAGTTGCAACAGACACGCAACATGCATAAAGCTAAAGGTCTGACTCAGAGAGTTTTCTGTTTTCAATGATGAATGCTGTTGGTTTAGTGGTGCAACAATTCATAGTTAGTTAGTAGCAGTATTAGTGTTTCACATCATTTTAATTATCAGCACTTTAATTTGAAAATTGGGTTGTTTGCATGACATCATGTTTGGTGGGGCAGTCAGGGCATTTAGAAAGCCCATGTAGAAAGTAAACTTAAATGCAAAATGTACGATATATTTTGGGGGGCAAGTGACCATGACCTGAGGGCAAGTGCCTCGGAGACCTTAGTGTCAACCCCTGCGGGGGTCATGCCACCCATTTTTTATGTCTGTCTGTGTCTCACATGGAGATCTCTGTATCTGCCTGTTTCAGAAGAGTGCAAACTGAAAAGCGGTCAAATGGCAGGCAGGCATTTATAGTTAGATTATCGCAAATGATCACAGTAGTCGCTGAGTCACTGAGAGACATGCAGCTGCTGTAGACTCTCCCGCAGCTGCTCAGTGTTACACAGGATTTTGTCGTTTTGTGTTGAATAACACCATAAAACTGCCATTCCCACACTTTGGGAACCCTTGCTCTAGAAACGTGACTCGCCAGCCATAGGCTGACATGTTAGTGAGAGCATGGTGTCAAGTAAAAGAACAAACTACATGGAACCAGATAAGAGACGAGTATTACTGACTACAACAACAACTGTATGTAAATTTATGTAAATATGGCTACAGACAAAATAAACCTATTGATGCTGAAAGTATATTTCTGTCATATTGATGACAGAAATATTCAATGATTTTCAAGAACTAGCCCAATTTTCCATGACTACAGAATGATCCCCATAGGATGGACGCCTGCATGGTCTCTGAAATCTCCTCACTCCACTGCCCACAAGGTCGAGCATCTCTGCTATTAAAACATGTGGTCTCGTATCCCCGCTCCAAGGAGCAGAGGAGCGGGGATTACGAGGCCTCTCTGAGGGGCTGTATGAGCGGGGAGACATGAGTGCATCTCTCCTGGAAGACTTTCCATGCTGAACGGTCGGTCTGACGGCAATGTTAATGACTCCACCCCTAAAACACGTTATAACGTTGATGTCATTTTTTGATTCAGGGTCAGAGTCGACTTTATCCTCACATCACAGGTCTGCAGGTGGGTGAAAATATTTTTTTTTGTGTGTGAGCTCCATAATGTTTGTCATTGCAATAAAAGAGAAAGGGTAGAAGAAGACGAAGACAAAGAAGAAACCTTTGCCTCCTGGCTCAAAAATTTTCATCAAAGCAGTGCGATACAGCGCAGGGGCGGATCTAGGCATGGGCATTCCGGGGGCAATGCCCGCCTAAATGCCCTGACTGCCCCACCAAACATGATGTCATGCAAACAACCCAAATTTCAAATTAAAGTGCTTATAATTAAAATGATTTGAAACACTACTACAGCTACTAACTCACTACGAATTGTGTCACCACTAAACCAACAGCATTTCATCATTGAAAACAGAAAACTCTCCGAGTCAGACCTTTAGCTTTATGCATGCTGTGTGTCTGTCACAACTTCAACAACAACTGATGTCATTAATGATGCTTTACTTGCCTAATAAAAGTCCTGTAACCAAAGATGGTATGGGCCTTCCCCATGCCATTTTCTCCTGCCCCCCCAATTGGGAAATGTTACATCCGCCACTGGTACAGCGACGGAATGTCCCGATGGAATGCAATATTAAAAATGTGCTGAAATGTAAATAGGCTGAAGAGGTTTGTGTAGTAAGAAAAAAAAACTCCCATACCCCGATGCAGCAGGGGCGAAATCCAAAAGCGACCTCGCCCGCGGACGCCCGGTTTCAAAAGCGGGCGCCCGCTTTCACAAAAACGGGCGCCCGGTTTCACAAAAACGGGCGCCCGTTTTCAAAAGCGGGCGACCGTTTTCACAAACGGGCGCCCTTTTCAAAAGGTTATGGTTAGGGTTAGGTTAGGTTTAGGCATAGGTTTACTGAGGTTAAGTTTAGGGTTAGAGTTAGGTTTAGGCATAGCCTAGTTTGTGAAAACGGGCGCCCGCTTTTGAAAACGGGCGCCCGCTTTTGAAAACGGGCGCCCGTTTTTGTGAAACGGGCGCCCGTTTTTGTGAAACCGGGCGCCCGTTTTTGTGAAAGCGGGCGCCCGCTTTTGAAACCGGGCGCCCGCGGGCGAGGTCGCTTTTGGATTTCGCTGGCTCTCCCCCGATGGGGTGAAGTACAATAATGTGCAAACACAGCAGTGACATTCGTTGCTGTGCCAAGAGAAGAATGGCAGATGCAACACAACCACCCTAAAGAACAACCATTGTCTGTATTCTTGCATAAAATGAACATGGTGCCTAGAAATTGATTCATTGATGATTCTGACTCTGATTGTATCTGTATTATTGATTGTATTGTATTCTATTGTTGCATTGTATTGCTTTGGCAATGTAAACGTAGGTTTTCTCATGCTAATAAAGCCCCTTTGATTTAAATTGGAAGTTTTTTTTTTGTAAAATTAATCAGAATCTACAAAGCAATTAGTAGTAACTCATGATTTCAAATTAATGAGTAGTGCAATATTTGGACCTGAAGTGGAGTAGAAGTAAATGTATTAGAAATAGTAAAATCTAAAGTCAGATACACATAACTCAAAATTGCACCTAAGTACAGTATACCTACTTCAGTAAATGTACTTGTGTGCCACGTGAGTTGACACTGAATGTAGGAATCCACCAACATGAGTCATCTGATCCAAACACATTGTTCCCCGCTGGCTCATGACTTCCAATAAAAAATACTTAAGTGATACTTTCAGGAATGCTTAAGACAAACTTCAACATTCTTTCGTCCTGCCTCTGTTTCCCAGCAAGCAAAATTGCGCCATGACATTATGATGAGGTCCTCTGGTGACTCTGGTGACGTTCAGTAGCCAATACAGGATGATCTTTACGTCATTTCCAGGACGTTCGTCACCAGTTGAAATAATATAGCCTATTTTGGGCCAGAGCTGACCAGTTATGATATGATTTGGGTTGATCTGGCCTCAATCGGACTCTCTCTGACTCATCCACTCATCCAAGGACGTCAGTCTTCTAGTGAGCTGAATTTGTGTTGGTTGAAATCAGGTGATATTCTGGTCCAGGTCTGACCTGATCTGGCCCTGATCGAGGCTTCACTAATTCATCCGGGTCTTGAATGTGCTGCCTGCTGGCTTCTCCTGAATTTGGTCCATTCTAAATAACCATGAAGCACCTTTTTAAATATGGTTTCCTCTCTGTGCCATCCCTGTAGCACAATGTACTTTTTTGCCTCCACATACAGACCAATATGTTTGTCTCTGTGTATTTATCATGTGCGCCCATATGTACAACGTACAGTAGTACTGACTATATGTGAGACGCCTGTGCCAGCTACACACAGACAAATCCTCCCTTCTCTGACCCGTGAAAACCAACAATATCAAATAAATAAAAAACGTCAAGAACTTGTGAAATGCAGCAGGTCACTAACACGGGCAGAGAGTGCACAACAAATTAAGCGTTACCTGAAGCTATAATAATGAAGATCTCTTCGACAAAAGTCCAATCAATGCAGTCCTGCAACATGCAATTAAGCCATTGTGTCACTAATAATCAATAATTTGAGTGGGAGTGGGGAGAGAAAGAGGGAGATAGAGAGAGAGGTAGAGAGATTGCCATCTCTTGACATAAAGACAGAGAAGTCATGGTGTCATGGTCCCAGATGAAAACACAAAAGGCAGCCATCGAACGAGACGTGCATGCGTGCGTGCGTGCGTGTGTGCGTATGTGCCTGCGACTCGCATGTGTGACATCTGTGCATGCATGCGCCCATGCGGCGTGCGCGTGTGTGGTTATAGCCACCACCACCAGACTACAAAGTGATGAAGTGCTAATGGTTGTGCTCTCGTCGTTTAGCCTGACAGTCAGTCTGCCTCACGCACAGAGCCCTCAAAGGGAGCGCTTGGTTTATGACTCAGACATTCGCGGCACTCCACAGCCGTCGCCAGGGGGGGCAGGATCTGGAAGGGGGGGGTGAGCTGTGGCGTAAAGCGAGCACCTCTTTTGTGAAAGAGCTCAGTGAGTCACTAGGAGCCTCAAGGAAGAAAAAGCGCGCTAAGCTGTTCAAATGATTCAGCTGCTGCAACTGCACCGCTGTGAACTACTTATTCATACACATTACTTCACACAGCGCCCATTTGACAACCACATTTTGGATTGTGAACGTGTGCAAGTGTACTTTTTGTAATTGGACTTCTCTGATGGGCAGAGAGATCTATTCTGCAGCGATATATCTGACCTACAATAAAGATGGCACGCGCCAGCGAGCTGTGCTTGAAATGATTGTATATATGGCAGTGGTTTTCAACCCATTTGATACCAGGGCCCACTATTTATTCAGCATTTGAGCCATGGACCACCATTTGAGGACATTTTAGCCCCACAGACCACAAAACTAAAGATTTCTGTCTGGATTTCAGAAACAAAACAGGCAAACATTACAGATGAAAATGACCATTAATATTCTACATTCACTAGTTGTGTAGACTTGGGCTGATTCAGATGATGAATATTATAACTCTTGAGAGTGTAAACATAAAACCCAAATGGACCCTTGCAGGTCCACTTGGTTTCATTTTCACTTAGCTGCGGGACCACCTGGAACCCTCTCAAGGACCTGATCTTTTCCTGAAGATTTTCTGAGAATGCATGCCACTGACTACGAGTAGGGCACACCAAGGGGGGCAACAAAATGTGCCAAAAAGTGCCAAACCAAACCTCAAAATAACAATTTGCACCAGCGTATAATCACAAGTGGCCGTGTATGTGAGTCCCCAGAAAATATAACAGTGCACTCGTCAAGATGAGGGGCAACACAAATACCCTAGGAGTAGGGCCACTAAAAGGTCAGCTCCTTCCCTGACGAGGACAGGCTGACAGAGGTGAGTCTACTAGTCCTTGTCAAAATAAAATATTCTGAGATGTGTGGGCTCAGCATCCAAATACATGTCATCCCTGACACTGAAGGTTTCGAGAACCTGACATAAAACGCTTTTCTGGATTTGGAATAGAATTGTCGCATAAGGCCTTCATGGGTCTTAAAAATGGTATCACCAGGAGGAACTACTTCTAAACTGTCTCTCGGAGTAGTGGCCATTATCAAGATGTGTGTGTGTGGGACTCGGCGGGCGTTTGGTTTATGACCCAAACGCTCCCCGCGCTGTTGGGCCCCCCCATCAGCACATGTGGTGCCTGGGCAACAGAAGTAGCAATCAAACGCTCCCCTTTGATGACAGTTTGGTTTCGGAGTGAAAAGGCATGCCATGCTGGGACACGGGCTCTCTCTCTGTGTGTGTGTGTGTGTGTGTGTGTGTGTGTGTGTGTGTGTGTGTGTGTGTGTGTGTGTGTGTGTGTGTGTGTGTGTTTGTGTGTGTGTGTGTGTGTGCGTGCGTGTGCGTGTGTGTGTGTGTGTGCACTCGCGTGCATGTGTGTATAAATAGTTCAGAAGGAACTGAAATGGAGCATGTAGGGTATATGATGCACACACACACACACACACACACACACACACACACACACACACACACACACACACACACACACACACACACACACACACACACACACACACACACACACACACTCAAATCAGGGGCGGATGTGACATTTCCCAATTGGGGGGCTGGAGAAAATGGTATGGGGGCGACTTCATCGCCCGCAACGCTTCGCGCCACGGCCGATGAAGTCGCACCCATAACATTTTCGGCTACATGTCATATATTAGGTCAAGTAAAGCATCAATAATAACATCAGTTGTTGTTGAAGTTGCAACAGACACACAGCATGCATAAAGCTCAGAGTTTTCTGTTTTCAATGATGAAATGCTGTTGGTTTAGTGGTGACACAGCTGTAGTTAGTTAGTAGCAGTAGTAGTGTTTCAAATCATTTTAAATACAAGCACTTTAATTTGAAATATCTTTGGTTGTTTTGCATGTTTGGTGGGGCAGACTGGGCATTTTAGGAGGGCATTGCCCCCCCCCCCCATGCCCATGCCTAGATCCGGCCCTGAGACACACACACACACACACACACACACACACACACACACACACACACACACACACACACACACACACACACACACACACACACACACACACACACACACACACTCTCAAATGAGTGTGGAGAGGACATATGTTGAGTGGGTGAACATGGTGAAAGCGGAGGGAAGGGGGTCTGACTACCAATGCACATGTACACACACTAACAACTTACTGTTAACTCATGCTTGCCAGTATTTCTGACTCATGGTGCTCTTAGATTGCTGGTAACGACGCATACGCACACGCCACATGCACACACACTCTCTCCATCTATCTCTCTTCTACATTCCTCTCTCCTAAACCAAAGGCTCTCACTGTAAACATTTAGACTAGAGCACACACACACACACACACACACACACACACACACACACACACACACACACACACACACACACACACACACACACACACACACACACACACACACACACAACCTCTGCCAGGAATGTGTGTGTGTACCTCTCTCTTTGTACTTGTCATCACTTTGTCAAAGGCTATAAGAACGATGTCTCTCTTTGTCTCTCGCTGTTACTATGTGCATGTGTGTTAGGCACATGCTGACACGTGGACGCACACACGCACGCACACACACACACACACACACGCCTGCCAAAAGCATTCCATGCTGATTGGTTTTAAGACACACGCCAGTTCCATGACTGGTCCCAGACCAGCCGTTTGACTGGAACTCCGTGCATACATTCAATACGTTCTGGAATGACGATACTGAGAGAGAACACTGACGAGAAGACACACACATACACGCACATGCGCACACAACTTTGAGTATTCTGATTAAAACGTTAAAGAACCTGCGCAGTCAACACTGTCTGTGTCACATTCTCTCAAAGCAGGGAGTCACCTGGATATCAGGTGCCCTGCATCTACAAACGGGAGGAGGCAGGAAACCTCTATTCAACCCATACAATGCATCATAAACTAATAATAAATAACCAAGCAAATACACAATTCATAAAGCAGGCCATAGTAGCAGAATAAATCAAATATAAAATGGCTATAGGATGCTGTAGGTGCTGGTGCTGCTACCTGAGTTGGGGTTGGCGAAAAAGGCCTTTCTGTGTGGAGTTTAGATATTCTCTTCGCATCCCCTAGAGTCTAGGGGATGCGAGGAGAATATCTAGGGCCTAGAGTATTTATCAAAAATTTTGATAAATACTCTACAAGCATTGGGGGCTTGTTGATCACCTATTTAATAGGTGATCAACAAGCCCCCAATGCTTGTAGAGCCCTCGAGCTATACTATATAGCCAGGAGACACACACCTAAATGTCTCTGTAAAAAAGGTACTCTACCAATTATTTTTTTTCAAATGAGAAAATGCTCAGTGGGTCGAGACAGTACGCACATGAGTTAACTGCATTAAAACATATTTAATCAGATTAATCAAAATTAAATAAACAGCCTTAAAAATAGCAGAAAAAGTCGATCTAATACATTTGTAACTATGACAGCAGTAATATGCTGATCTAAGACCTCACAGCGTGTCGCATTACAACACATTGCGGGATCAGCTAGTTTGTCAGCATGTTTATCGCTACCTGCATCCACACACATGCTTACTTTCATAGTAAGTATTTTCTGTGTGCTCAACAGGCATGACCATCCATTCACCCTGCTGCTAGTCGCCTCCAGTCCATGACATTTCACTCTGGTCATGCATTTTGTAAGAGCAAGATGTAAAACGTGTAAACACGCATTTATTAACACCTGCTAAATGCCAGATATTGGTCAATTCTGAAATCAACCGTTGCATGCGCAATTGCGCATGCGCGTGCACGCACACACGCGCGTACGCAGGCGCAATCTCAGCGATGAGAATGATAACGGCTGAACATGGCTGCCATCCAGCAAGCACACAAAGACCACACACAAGAAAAACACACAAACATCTTAGATACACAAGAAGTCAAACACAAAAACACAAACACAAGGAGACACACACAGGACGTCACACACAGCAAACACATTAAGAAGACACACAGCAAACACACACAGAACATAAAACACACACAGACACAAGGCACGTAAATCAGGCACACGTGACACACACACACACACACACTCAAAAGACACACACGTGTGCATGTGAGTCTGACGTCTGACAGACTGCAGGTCAACATCTCACTCACCGGCATTTAGGCTTTGTTCATGGCAGTAGAAAGCTCAAAGAATCATTTCATCAAATAACTAGACCTGCACTCAGAGTAGAGTGCCAACGTGCGCATTGCACAAGCTACTTGTGCACAAGCAGAACGAGTGACCAGGGATACTGATAGAGATCTCTCAAAGAGATGCTCATAGAGATCTCTTACCTCACCATTATGTCATCACCTAACAACAGCCGATGACCACGGAACTTATATCACTTATAGCTCACTTAAAGGTATGTAGGTAGGTAACTTTTACATCAAAACAAATCTTAACTTTGATAGACTGGCATATTTTTTCACATACACCATTCACAGCCCTCAAAGCCTGTTCTAAATAGTATGTATTCTAAATAGTATGTTTTTCCTTGATTACAAGGACCAATCAGAATGCAACTTAAAGTGCAAGGGATACTGGGAAATGTAGGACTCGATAAAAAAAATGCAGTGCCGGCAGTGACCACCAGTCAAAGTTACCTTTAAAGAGATCTCTTAAATAGATTAAATAGATACATATCTCTTTATTACCTCATCATTACGTCATCACCCAATCCGCCTATCAGAGTACAGAGGGCGACGACAACCGCAAAATGATCGCTTAACTTGCTTAAGTAATAATTGAGGCACTCGCTCATGGACCATTTTGTCGAAGAAAGAAAGGATATGAGAAGAGACGGAGGAAATGAATAAAGACAAAATGAGAAGAGGAGGAGAGAGTCGTAAGACAGAAAGATGGAGACAGAGAGACAACGATGAAGAGAGAGAGAGACTAAAAGAATGAAAGACGTCCAGACTAAGTTTAGCTTCTCCCCCGAGGCTGCTCCTCTCAGGTTCCTCTCCTCCTCCTCTCCTCCCTCCAACACTCCTCTTTTCTACCTTCACTCCATCAGGAGATAATTAACCTGCTAGAAATGAAATTAATTCCACTAATTAGTTTTTAAGATATTTCTGGTCTCCCTGTGTGCGTGCGTGCGTGTGCTTTGGTTTCCTTTGTGTGTGTGCACGTCCGTGGCCGTGCATGTGTGTGCGTGTGTGCTTGTGTGTTCGTCCAATCACGTCAGAGCTGGCAGGATGTGACCTAGCTGTGGCGGGAAGTGAACTTGGTGAACCCACTGATGGACTACAATGATAGAGAGAATGGGAGAGGGAGAGGGAAAGAGAGAGAAGTTGACAAAACGTGATGTGAATAATTTCTTCCCCGTCATTTTTGTCATGTTTCCTTTACTGCTGTCATTTGCTACTTCTGCTTCTGTCTCTCTCTCTCTCTCTCTCTCTCTCTCTCTCTCTCTCTCTCTCTCCACTCCCCCCCTCTCTCAATATCTCTATTTCTGTCCATTTTGCATCCATTGGACACTGTCCTAGATTTGTTCCATTACAGAGTCTTGTGCTCCGTGTGTGTGTGTGTGTGTGTGTGTGTGTGTGTGTGTGTGTGTGTGTGTGTGTGTGTGTGTGTGTGTGTGTGTGTGTGTGTGTGTGTGTGTGTGCACGTCACGTGCGTGCGCGCCTGCCTGCCTGGGCTGTAATGCCTCTGCAGCTAAAATGCAAATCTTTCCAGCATTCAAGGTCTGACAGAGGAGCATGGATGGTGAGTGCGAGTGAGAGAGCGAGCGAGAGAGCGAGAGAGAGTGTCTTTTATTTGGAGCAGCCCTGAAATAAATTGAAAGATAAGACGTTAAAAAAAGAGCGACGGAAAGAGAACAAACGGATAGGAGATGGAGAGAGAGAGAGAGAGAGAGAGCGCCGGGGTGACATGCTTGGGTCTTCTGACAATATACGCTGCTCGGAATAGATCACACACACTCACGCACAACAATGATGTGTCAATACAACGTTGACTATTGAAACCAGCCACTGTGCTTTTGGGAAAGGCTTGAAGTGGCAGCTGTTTGAATAGTAGAGAGAACATCAAGAGAACATCAAGAGTACGGCAAGCAATGATGTCTTGCATGTCATCACGTCCACGTCCGCTGTACTACTGTATGTTTCCTCTGTCCGTAAGGAAGGCTTTCACAATAAAGTATACAACCACCTTTGAATAGCAGCCTAATCAGCAGCTAATCAATGTATTTTTGTTAGTTATACTATGGCTAAAATATATATGTTTAAGGTGATAGTTAATGGCCGTGATGAATCGATTAATTGTTTAAATAACCGGCTGATTAATCGATTATGAAAATAATCGTTAGTTGCAGCCCTAATATATTATATTATGCATGAGTATTTCCTACCCTCTTACTGCTCCGATCTCCACCGACCCCCACCCATACCGCTGCACACGCACACAAACGCAGGCAGGTGCACTCAGCTGGAGAGCCAGCGAAATCCATTTGAGCCCTCGCCCGCGGGCGCCCGTTTTCAAAACCGGGCGCCTGTTTTCACAAAAACGGGCGCCCGGTTTCACAAAAACGGGCGCCCGTTTCACAAAAACGGGCGCCCGTTTTCAAAAGCGGGCGCCCGTTTTCAAAAGCGGGCGCCCGTTTTCACAAACTAGGCTATGCCTAAACCTAACTCTAACCCTAAACTTAACCTCAGTAAACCTATGCCTAAACCTAACCTAACCCTAACCATAACCTTTTGAAAAGGGCGCCCGTTTGTGAAAACGGGCGCCCGCTTTTGAAAACGGGCGCCCGTTTTTGTGAAACCGGGCGCCCGTTTTTGTGAAAGCGGGCGCCCGCTTTTGAAAACGGGCGCCCGCGGGCGAGGTCGCTTTTGGATTTCGCCCCTGCTGCTCAGCTGTCAAGCGCGGTGCGTTTCTGAACCAGCTGGGTAATGTCTACACTACTATATGTATCTACAGTATGGGCTGAGCGTGTTGTAGAGAGGCCATCTGGTAATCAGAAGGCCCCCCCAGCCTGGGACACGCATTTAAGTGTCCCTAACAAACACTAAACCCATAAGTACTCCTCGAGCAGCAACAAAAGGCCCAGCAGCGTCTATACCCATTTGGTCAGCTATAAAGGCAGCTGACCTGCTTGTCCCAGCCCTGGACATGCTTTATCAAGGCACTATTGAGACCTAAACCTCCTGCCTGGTGTGGAAACTGCACAGTGGAGTACAGAAAACAGCTGGACAGGACTGTGAGGACAACTAGCAAGATCATCACATCCTCATGCCTAAAAGGCAAAACTTGCCTTTTATGCAGACCATGGATAAAAGGACCATGTCGCCTTCTGAGACCCTCGTAAAAGGACATATATGCCTTTTCTCTAAAAAGGCGTTCCTTGCCTTTTTGGGCAGAAGGCATAATGTGGTTAGTGATTTATTGGCTACACCTGGGGTATGAAGGAGCGCTTGTTTTATCTGCTGGCTACTACTAGTAGGGCGGGGCGAAGCATAGTTTTACTGAGGTTATGTTTAGGGTTAGTTACCGCATAAAGCACCGTCTAACTCTCACCCTAACCTAACTCTAACCCTAAACATAACCCCAGTAAACCTAAGCTATGCCTATACCTAATCCTAACCCTAAACTTAACCTCAGTAAACCTATGCCTAAACCTAACCTAACCCTAACCATAACCTCAGTAAAACTTCCTTCGCCCCGCCCTACTAGTAGTAGCCGGCAGATAAAACAAGCGCTCCTTCATACCCCAGGTGTAGCCGATTAATCACTAACCACATTATGCCTTCTGCCGGAAAAGGCACGGAACGCCTTTTTAGAGAAAAGGCATATATGTCCTTTTATGAGGGTCTCAGAAGGCGACATGGTCCTTTTATCCATGGTCTGGATAAAAGGCAAGTTTTGCCTTTTAGGCATGAGGATGTGTAGGCAAGATCATCGGCCCCTCGCTGCCTTCTCTGGCAGATCTATACCAGCAGAGATGCATATGGAGAGTGACTGGTATCATTGAGGCCATGCCACCGACCAACCCACTCCCACAGCCTGATCTCCTTAATGCCCTCTGGGAAACGTTATAGGAGGAGCATCGGTGCCAGGACAGAGAGAATGCAGAGCAGCTTCTTTCCCCAGGCAATCAGACTGTTGAACTCTTGATTCCCTGGTAGATAGGACAGGAACTGGAGAAATAGACAGGAACTATTTATCTGGCCAGGTGTTTCTTTCTATGAAATCCACATAGTGCAGTGGTTTTCAACCTTTTTGATACCAGGGCCCATATTTATTCAGAATTTTAGCCACGGACCATCATTGGATAACATTTTAGCCCCCAGAACTAGAGATTTAATTTGACAATACTTGAAATTCCTTGGTTTTGGGTCAGAGAGTCGACTTAACATCAAAGGTGGTCCGTGGCTAAAATGCTGAATAAATAGTGGGCCCTGGTATGAAAAAGGTTGAAAACCACTGTCCTAGAAGAACAATGTTGAAATGGGAGTCTGCAGTCACTTACATGTGGTCCTTAAAACATGTTTTTGAGCACCATGGCAATTTGGTTTGTTTTATAATGTTACAAAGTGCTTGTGTAGAATCAACATAAGGTCTCAGGATAAACTAAATTATATAATAATGTTATAGTGGACCACCCTATTTTCCCCGTCCTATTGCTTGAGAAAAGAATAATCAAAACGTAACAAAGGGTTCTTTTGTGCTCACTAATCAAAATTCGAACAGACCCCCTGTTCCAGAATTAATTGCATTTGAATAGCTGGAACTCTGTGTGATAAATAACTTCACTTTGTTAGTGCTGAGAGCATTACTAATCTCATCACCCACCAAGAAAAGTCACGCTTTTGTTTTTTTAAGAAGACTAGGATCGCCTTAACATTATGACAGAAGAAGTGTGTATGGGCTGTAACGTCACTGTCTGCACAGACAGACAGACAGACAGACAGACAGACAGACAGACAGACAGACAGACAGACAGACAGACAGACAGCTGACAGACAGACCGACAGACCGACAGACAGACAGACAGACAGACAGACAGCTGACAGCGGCGATGACTCACTCCCTATAAGATTATAGAGCTGAGCAGTCCCGGCCCTTTCATATATCGTCGCCCGGGGGCCCAGAAATTAATCTCCCCTTTCATTTTCCTCACAGACATTTCCAAAATGATTTCCAAAAACGGACAAAGGCAACTCGGGTCGTGACAAATCATGACAACACACACAATGTTTTGGGCTTAATCAAATCATTTGTGCTTGGGAAAAAAAGTGTGGTATCCTGCCGTTTATTTCTTCTTAGTAATTAGATATTGTATGATAATATTGCGTTTATTGTCATGACCCGAGTTGGCTTTGTCTGCGGTGTAATCTCCTTTATATAAATCATTTTTTGAAAAGTCTGTGACGAATATGAATGGGAAAAAAAATCTGGGCATTCTGGGCAATGTCATGAAAGGGGTGGGACTGCTCGGCACTATACACACATTTAAACCAAAATCTTTGCCTTCTGAACAGACTAACCTGTAGAATAGCCTGTGCAAACGTAGTAACTTACCAAACTACACATCCAAAGGAGGAGAAACAGGTGTCCGAATCCAATACACCAGTCTTTTTTTGAACCCAAGACAGCCATGGCAGCAGGACTAACTTTTCAGGAATTGTAACGATCATCACAGATGTGATGAGGCCAGCAGGGAGTGTTTTTTTCTTTTTGTGCGAAACTTGTTGACGCTGCCATCCCATTCCACTCAGCTCTTTCTCTGTACCTCCTCTCTGATATGTGATATATTGGGGTACAGGTATCTTGTCCAAGGGTAAAAGACACACACAGCAGTCTCCTTTTGTCTCATCTATCTATCCGCCCGTCCATCCATGCATCCATTCATCTTTGTGAAATCTTTCTCTACCTGAATGGACTGAACACACGTGCACGCGCGCACACACACACGCACACACGCACAAAGAATAATTACAATACATATGAAGACAGAAGAGGGCAGAGAAGGTGAGGCCAGAGGGGAGCAAAGAGGAGGAAACCGCTAGACGGACACAACAAAGAGACTGAGAGAGAGAGAGAGAAAGACAGAGAGAGAGAGAGAGAGAGAGAGAGAAAGGGAGAAAGAGAGAGGGGAGAGAGATGGAGGGAGAGCATAGGTCCTTGAGGTGAATTATTCATCTGCTACGACACCAGAGGATAATATACGACTGACTCAGACAGAGAAATATTCTGAGTCAGACCTGATGCGCGCGTGTGTGTGTGTGTGTGTGTGTGTGTGTGTGTGTGTGTGTGTGTGTGTGTGTGTGTGCGTGTGTGTGTGTGTGTGTGTGCGTGTGTGTGTGTGTGGTCATAGCAGATGCTATGCAGGTTGAATACATAATGTACATCTCTCTCATACACGCACACACCGCCGTGTGCGTTGTAAGCTAGGTCAGCATGCCTCACAGTGTAAAATCTTTACTCGCGGTAGGGATCCACACCTGATGGCAATAAAGCAGCAGGTAACAGGCGCAGACAGACGCATGCACACACGCACACGCGCGCGCACACACACACACACACACACACACACACACACACACACACACACACACACACACACACACACACACACACACACACACACACACACACACACACAGAACACTGATTAGTATTTGGAGCACACCGGCCAGTAAACACGGTCGGGATCGTGACGAATTGGTGACGTCTTGGCTGTGGCCGGTTCAAGGCAATCCAAGACTAGTGAAATCTCCTCCAGTGACGTTATGATGGTGTCCTTCGGTGACTCCAGTGACGTTCAAGACGAGGCCAAATCACAGCCCATGTCTCCTACGGTGGCGTCCACATGCGCAGTACAGTTTGCCAGCGTAGTTTGCCAGTGTCAAACTTCTTGGTCTGTACTGCGCATGTCCGTTTCCTTCCAGGGATCAATGTGGACACCACCGAAGGTGGCCTACTTCCTACTTCCCTTCCTAGCCTTGTTAGATTAGCCTTGTTTAAAACAAGGAAGTGATGGGCCACGCCTAGTAATGAAACGAAATGTAGCTCTGATCAGAAGCATAGAGACGAGTTAGCAAATCAGAAATTGTGGTGTTGCCAAGAGACCACATAGCCAATCAGATCACTAGCACAAAGCTCATCCCATGGCTCAGAGGTTGACTTCAACCTCTTGGACACTGGGATAATTTCATATCCCCATCTCCCCATGCCTGTTTACTAGGCAGCATCTTTTTACACAAATGAGTCTTGAAAAATGTGGGTCGTCTTATAAACCAGGGTTGTCTTATATTCGGGACAACCCGGTAAAAGGCAGCATTTATATGATACATTTGGTGTTAAATTTATGGGGATCCCCTTTAACTAACATGAGGATATATATGTATATATATATAGAGACAGACAGACAGACAGAGAGAGAGAGAGAGATTATCAGCCATCACTGTTGCCTACATTATAAGATCCTCTCTACCCGCCTACGGCGCCGGCGCTGATGCAGCCATGTCTGAGGTTACGGCTAACGAGCGCCGCAACGAATGCCAGCACCGCTAATTTGTTTATCACATATTACCCATAGCCTCGTTTTCATTCACGGACCAACAACAACAGCATTGGATTCGGCACGCTTCATAATTGAATAAATGGAAGCGGCGCTACAGGCTGTCATGATGCAGCGAAGAGGAGGACCTGTAGAGATCCACACTGCAGCACCCACCGTCCCACGGGGGTTTCCCTGCATGCAGGGAACCGTACGGCGCATGACGGGGAGGCAGAGAACCAACGCACTCTGGCCACTGAAGTTTTTATCCGTTTCCCCACATAACCATAGTTTTTCCAGTGTTAAGTGTAACAAATTCCTCCCATTTTCAACATTTTACTGTCCTTAATTAATACACCTTCATGATGTTGTGTGGGCATGATAAAAAAAAGTTCCCCCCTTCTGTGTTTCCTAGAAATTGAGGTCTGAAAAAAGATAAAAATCAAACAGGTCCTAAAGAAAAATCATTAACATGGTGAAACACAACTTGATGATGTCATCAAGTTGTGTTTCACCAAGTTAATGATTTTTCTTTGGGACCTTTTTTTCTGAGAGTGTATAAATGGAACCAAATGGACCCTAGCGGGTCCATTTGGTTCACATTTGTACACTCTCAGCAAAAAATTGAAACCAAAAACAAGAGTCAGTATCCGATTAATCGAGGAGTCGGTTAAATAATTGGCTGATGAATCGATTATTAAAATAATCATTAGTTGCAGCCCTACATTCTACAAATCTTCTTCTGAATCGTGAAAGTTTTCAGCAGAAAAAAAGAACCATATTTCTATGTGTCAGTCAGGTGCTCGACCTTTTTTTCGTGTCAAGAAAGAATCTCCCCAGAAAATACATGTTATTGTTGTCATCTGACACTGTCACTGAGTGACAGGGCTGTCGGCCAATCAGCTGCTTTAGTTGGATTTCCAACTAATGCTGACGGCCCCATAGACCGTGGTGTCACCAGAACTGAATCACCAGGAAAAATAATTTGGTGGTAGTGATTCAGGGCTGGACCCGGGCAATCTTCTGGCATCCTCCCTACTATAGAGTGTGTCCCCAGTGAGCCCCTGTGGTCAACTGGTCAAACCCTAGTTTCAGTTTGGGGCTTTGGGAGAATCCTTTCGTACAATCAGGATTAGAGGGGCCTTCCTACAATCAGGATCGAGTGGTGGTGACCCTTGGTGTGTGTACTGTTGGCCTGTTTCACTCCTCCTCACTGAAGAGCAGTGTTGGGTATCGTTACTTTATAAACTAACGACGTTAGGTTATTGGACTACTGTTTATAGCCGATTCCCAATCGAGAGTGCGCGTGTTAATCCAAAAGTTAATCCAAAGTGTACGGCGTCATTGTTTACAAGACTTTTAGCAAGTCGCGCCTAGAGTAGCTGTGTCACTATGCAAGCAGCCAGCGGACTTCCTCTTCCTCTTCCTTTCAAAATAAAAGATTCATACTAGAGTATAACTAGACACTAGCTAGACAGTAGGTTTACTTTTATTTCTTAGGCGGCCGCGGACTTACAGGATGTGCAGACAGAAAATGTAAACTACGCACATCACTCACAGAAGGATGAAGCCACAACGCGCAGTCGGCTTATTCTACTCTAACAGAAGGAGGAATATAGACTACAACACCGGCAGTCTCAAGAAAATGAATTGCGACGAACTATAGTAACGAGTTACTTTTTTGGAAATGTAACTAAGTAACTAACTACTAAATTGCAAAAATAACTCGTTAGGTTACTCCGTTACTAATAAAAGTAATCTGATTAGGTAACGTCGTTATTGATAACGCCGTTATCCTCATCATCACTGAAGAGTGTGTGCATGTGCACATCTTCTTAGAGTGTTTTCCAAATCACCCAAATCACTTTACTAATCTGTATGTATATGATGTATTGCCATGCTTTTTCTTCTGATCATTTATTAACGTAAATTGCTCTGGAATAAGAGTGCCTGCTAAATGCCTAAATTGTAAATCGTTATTGCCATGTCGATTAATTGAATGCCATACCAGTCCATAACCTGAACACATGTACAGTACATAGACACATCGGGGCATTCAAAGCAAGTCATTGTAGCCGCTTGCAACCAAAACACAATTATTTCTTCCCGAATAGCTTGCAATGCGTCACAATTTTCTTTTGTAGAGAAAGACCTATGGTACCTGTCCCTCGCTGGGGCACAGTGAGTGCTATGCACTCCTCGTGCCCTTGGTAGCGTCTCATCTGAAACAGACAATTTAATGTTCTTGTTATTTGTTGCCTCAAATGCTGCGCTCTTTGTCATTTTGTTTTGTCTGTGGTGGGTTAGAAAAAAAAGCTGGCTATAGCTGACCAATCACTGTGAATGTGAGTGACCTCACTGCGGCATTGTGGGACACAACAACACAGCCTGAAACCCAGCAAACCAAAAACCCTGGCTGCGAATCGGAGCCAGAAGAGTTTATCTGGCTTGTAAATGGAACCAAAAACACTGAGTAGCCTAACAAGCTGCACCTGCTGCAGATTTCAACAGCACTTCCCACCCGCACTGATGGGAAATAACAATTAACCGCGAGCGGATCTTCTTTGTTTCCTCTCCACTGCCGCGGCTCAAACCAGTTCGATCGGTAAAAAAGCCCTTATTTTGAAGCTCAGATCTCCTAAACAGGATGTGCTGTTTCTGTTATGCTGTGTCTGTTGTCTTGCCTAATCGATCATCTGGCGATCTGCCCCAAAACATCCGGCTCACAAGTCAGGAAGAGCTGTGTAGCCCTGGCTGCTTAACCCATGCGCCAGCGACATTGAGGGGGCAAACCGGAGGAGAGCCGTTTGAATGCATTGGATTGAATGAATGTCAATGGGACGGGGGAAAAAAAAGTTGTCCCCAATTCTGTCCCAAATGAAAGTCAGCAACGGGATGATCATCAGACGATGCGCACGGACTAAAGGGGCTTCCAGACGGCATCGATAAACGCCAGCGTTATCGACGGGCGAGTTTTTTTATGCCGGCAGTGCCGAAATAAGAAAATCGCCCGTCGATAAACGCCACGCGTTTTATGCCGGGAGGGGAGGGGAGGGGGGCGGACGAAATGCGTGGCTGCCAACAGACTACCAACTTCCCAGACAACTTCCAGTCAAGCGCTACCTGATCATGATCACGCTGAATTTACAATTCATTTACAATGAATTAATGACTCACCAGTCACCAATAATGATGGCTGCAGCCGTAGAGGTTGACATTTGAACGTAGACTATAGTTATTCCAAGTTGCGTAGATTAAAATAAAATCGGCAGCATCCATCACGGTTTAAATATGTTGTATAATAAACTCTGCTGGCTAAAAGCATGTAACCAACATGCTTCGTCATAGCGTGACCGTGACACAAACTCACAACACGTCGCGCAATAATGCGTTGTAAACATTAGAACGTTAGAGCAGAATTGCCACAACTCACGTCGTGGCTCGGCTCAGGGTCGGATATAGAGGGGGGCAGGGCGTGCATCCTGCCCACCCAATGAAAGGTAATATCAGTGGTTTTCAACCAGTGGACCACTAGTGGTCCACAAAAGCCGAATAAATAGTGGGCCCTGGTATAAATAAATGTTCAAAAGCACTGCTTCTTATGAAAAACTTTGGAGTTGCCCACCCGCCATTCTTCCAGCCCACCCTAGTAGGGCTGGCTAGATCTAGCCCCGTTCGTGACACTCTCATCTCGCTGGCGATACTGACTACAGCTACGAGGAGAGAGTCACGTGTAGCTCGGTTACCTTTCTGGATGACCGCCGGGTGCAGCCGGCGAGAAACGGTGGATTAAACCCTTTAGCAGTTATCAATGCAAACGGGAATGGTGTCGATAGAGTCGCAACAAAAAAAAACTCAACGCCGGACCTTAACATTTGAGGGCCGGCACACAGAAAACGCGTATTTAATTTTAGAAGACGGCAGTACCATGTTTTGGAAGCGCTAGCATGTAGCTAATTGCTAGCGCAAGCCATCCAAGCCGGTCATCCACAGCAGCAACCGAGCTACACGTGACTCTCTCCTCGTAGCTGTAGTCAGCATCGCCAGCGAGATGAGAGTGTCACGAACGGGGCTAGGCTAGATCCTGCCCTGGCTCGCTGCACCAGAGCCTTAAATGATTAGGGAATCCACTCCTGGAACAGAAACGGTGAAGTCACTGTGCAGGTCTACTGGTAGAGTGGGTCCTCATCGTCCTCATTATGTTGTTTGTTTGCTATAAATCGCCAAGCGTTTTACAAAAAGTTCACTGGAATTGAACATGAATTGAACTCGCGCGCGCGTGCTCGTTTCGTGCACGCGCGCGCGATAAAAATCAGTGACGCCAGGCGGAAAACGACCGACGATAAACGCTTTCTTGAACGCGGGTCGATTTTTGAACTTTTGTGCTAAAAAAACGCCGTCCCCATTGAGAATGAATTAGAGTGGGCGATTTATTCCTCGCCGTCTGTAAGCCCCTTAATAGTTGGATTAAAGAATGAAATCTACATTTCCGCGTGATACGAGCCGTCCGCGTTTTCGGCGGTGGTATTCCACGTGGATATCCACGAGCAGCGCGTGGACGGCGCCAAGATAATTAGTAGCCTACTCGTACCATTACGGTACTTCAACAGCTTTCGATTTACATTGCCGATTTCAACTGTTTTGGGCATCCCATGACAGACAGACAGACAGACAGAGATACTGACAGACACATGTGTGTGCATGTGCATGTGCGTGTGTGTGTGTGTGTGTGTGTGTGTGTGTGTGTGTGTGTGTGTGTGTGTGTGTGTGTGCGTGTGCGTGTGTGTGTGTGCGTGTGTGGACGTGTTCCACTTTCTCTTGACTCTGAATTCCACTTCCCAGTGAAGCTAACAGCCAAGATAAAAATACACAAAGATTACCCTGATATACCCTACGGTACAGAGAGAGAGAGAGCAAGAGAGAGAGAGAGAGAGAGAGAGAGAGAGAGATGAATAAGTGAAAGAGTGGAACAGTTCGATTACCAGTTGGAGAGGTTGGAGACAGAGCCAGACGTTCGGTGTAGAGGGAGAAAGAGAGGTGTAGAAAAGAAATAAGTGTAAATGACGCAACAGATTGTGAGCGTCTCTGTGTGTATGTGTATGTGTGTGTGTGTGTGTGTATGTGTGTGTGTGTGTGTGTGTGCGTGTGTGTGTGCGTGTGCGTGTGCGTTCGTGTTGTACAGACACACATGCAGTATCTTTTCATGGTATGGAGCCGGTCGGTCAGTTTCACGTTTGAACAAACAAAGGACAAAATTCTCTCTTCACGGCTGATCAACATCAGTGGCACACTTTACGTAAATGGTGCATTTATATAGCGCCTTTATCCAGCGCACTTTACATACATAGTAGATCCCATTCACACACCAATGGCAGCAGAAACCATAAAAGGTACTGACCAGCATGCTGAGAGTAATTAGGGGTCAAGTGTCTTGCTCAGGGACACATCGTCGATACTGACTCTGGGGGAACCTGGGTTCGAACTGGCAACCTTGCGGTTACCATCCGGTGACTCTACCCCTGAACCACTGCCACCACTGCACACCATGTACAGGGGCCATTCATATAACACTGTGCGTATTACACTGCCCATAGAGTTTCTAAGTCACCAACGTCACTCCGTTATCCTCTGGGGTAACCAAAGGAGCTTTTCTATTATTGAAAATACCATAGGGTCGTCTTGGCATGAGAACTCTCATAAGAAGACACTGAATCATTAGAACTGTCCCAAAAAAAGAAACAAATCAGCCCAGCGGTTTGTGACTCTATGTTGTTTATAAGATATTGATTAGACTTGGCATGTGTTTGGATAAGTATTATAACTCTAATGTTTTGGGGAATTAGACAAGTTACCAAAATAACAGCAGGAATGATCCTTCCCCAGTGCTAGATGCCCAAAAAATGTCTAAGGCAGGGGTTTTCAACCTTTTTGATATCAGGGCCCACTATTTATTCAGAATTTGAGCCACGGATGATGAAGTGATGATAGGCCTACTGTATGCTTGGAACTAGCAGAGCTCCAGCCAGCGTGAAGAGTGAGATCAAAGTGCGTCGCTACTCTCCCTATTTATAGTACGCTAGCGAAAATGCGCTAACCTGGAAGACCAAAGTGATGGAAGTGACTAGAAACTATAGGAAATGTACAGTATACAACAATGCAAAGCATAGGTATACCGCAGACCCCGCACAGTAGCCTACTCACTGTACATTTCCGCATTGCCTATACATCACACATTGTCCAAATTATCATCCATTTGGATGTGCTGTGTCTCTGGAAGGACAGACATTCATGCACATACGTACACACTTGCGTGCGCTCATACGCATGTGTATTTGTGTGTGTGTGTGTGCGCACGCATGAGTGTGTATGTGTGTGGTCGCACGGGCATGCACACTGTCACCTTAGCTAAGGTGACAGTGACCTTGATTGTCAGCTAGGACAGCTGTAGCCATTAGCGATGCACTGATGGTCCTGTCTGCCTCAACACACCACAAATCACACCACCGCCGCTGTCCTACACACACAAACACACACACATGCTTGCCCACGCATGCACACACACACACACACATGCACACACACACACACACACGCAAGCACGCACACACACACACCTACACTTTAATTAGCATCACATTGCAATGACATGGCCAAATTATAGACGTTGAAAGTGGCGAGGACGTGCAGGAGAAGGAGGGGATATACCTACACACTGCCACTTGCTAGTTGGAGAGCTTTCATTAAATAAATAGCAATGTTCCGGTCTTGCAACCTGCCTCGGGCGTCTCAAGGCTGAAACGCTGTTTCTGTACGTACGCTGTATGTATTCCCCTCCATTCACAAGCACCACAAGTTCATTGATTGTGGAACAGGTTCCCCTCCCATTCATGAGTTACATTTTCATCATTTAATATACGTTTTAATATAAAGACTTTACAACAGTAGTTTTCAACCTTTTTGAGACCCGGGCCCACTACTTATTCAGCATTTGAGTCACGGACAAATATTTGATGACATTTTCACACCACAGACACCAAAACTAAAGACAAGGCAATGTGATGTGAATGCAATGCGAATTAACTCAAGTCAAAATGTTAATAAAATCTGTTAAATCCCACACACCCATCCCACACACCCACACAACATGAACACAAGTTCATGTTGTGTGGGTTTCCCTCCTTCTGGCCACGTCTACTGCCTTGCCGCCAACCTTTTCCGAAAACCGCAGACAGTCTGCAAGGACCTTAAATGTCAGATTTTACCATCAGAGGCGCCATAATTTCAAGAATAGCTGCATTGCTTTTTTTTTAATTCTTGGAAATGAAAAAAAATATATTGAAAATGCTAAAGCCTACCGTATAATGACATGGTCAACATAGAGATGCTAGGTTGAAAATGAGTAATAGGAGAGGAGACGTACTTTTGGCCAGACCTACGGTATACAGAACGTGTGTTCCGCCATACAAGACGCTCCGTAAACTTCCGTTTTGTCCTGTACATTATTTTCCCTGTACTGTACTTGTACTGTAAACCAAATTAGCCAGAAGGCATACATAGATACATCCATACATCTGACCGGTTAGCAGAAATGGACATCCACTTAGAAAAAATATAATTTTCCGGAAGTTGATGAAACAAATGATGACAGCTTCCTGTCAGTGGCGTTTCTGAGCAACTTGGAACGCCAGGCATCATACCTGACGCCATACCTATGACAGTCACAGTAAAGTGGCGCCCTCCAAGGGATAAAAATATTAACTATTTTTAACCTAAAGAACATATTATATGTGTTTTAATAAATGTTCAATTGTAGTTATAGAGGACAAGTATAATGTATTTATCCATATGAGGCTTATTAGCCTGGCATCCTTTTAAAGCATGTCTGGTGGTCGCCCTGGTGACCCCCCCCCCCTCCCCTCCCCATCCCCTCATAGCGCCCTAGGCAACTGCCTCGCCTGCCTAATGGCAAAAACACCCCTGCTTCCAGTGCACTGGTTTCAGGGAGTGTATATTAGTAGTACGACATGTTGCATAATGGAATAGTGCCCTGGGCTAAAAATCTGTATTAAATGTATATGGTTGCCAGCAGCTAAAAGGTCAGGAAAAAAACTAAGTGAATTAGAGGTTAAATGTGAATAGGTGGTGACTGTCCAGACCACGGCCTCTGTCCCGCTCTCTGCCCTGTGTGTCCAACCCCCGGTCACTGTCGGTCAGGCCGTATTCTGATGTGTCTCTGACTTTGCCCTTTCCTCTCCTTGTTCTTCTCACCCACTCCCTCCCCTCTCTGTATAGGATGTTGATTAGACTCCGAGAGAGAGACACAGAGAGAGAGAGAGACTGATTCCACCGGGCAACCTAGCAGAGGCAGATCTAGGCATGAGTATGGGGGGGCAATGGCCCCCCTAAATGCCCAGTCTGCCCCACCAAACACGATGGCATGCAAAACAACCCATCCGCCCTGCAACCCAGAGTTATTATTAGTGCTCTGTAGGGCTGCAACGATTAATTGATGAATCATAATCGAATCAATAATACTATTAGTTGACAACTAATTTACTTGATTAATCAGATCATCAAATAATAACTGAATACATGTCTGAAATATATATTTTAAGGTGATAGTGTCATAATCCGATTAATCGATCATGAAAACAATCATTAGTTGCAGCGCTAAAGTAATGGTATTTAAACACAAATCTTCTTTTTGGGCACAAAACATTTTCAGATGGGAAGCGTCCCCGGCACCAAACCTTAGAAGTACCCAATCTACTGACTTAGAAAGCATTTGTAGAATCTCTGCCTCATGTTTTAATGGATTCAAGGACTGCCAGAGTTTGTCATGCATTAGCTGGGTCGTGTCTGACCAATCCGTGACCGCAGAGAGAGCAAAGGTCCATTTCTCGGTGGATTTATCATCCATGAAGGTTAAAAAACGAATTGAGCCCCCGGCCCAAGTACCTCGTAAAAAATATGGGGGGAAATGAATGAGAGCCTCAAATCCACCAAATAACATGGCAAGGCACAACAAGGCAAAACTACATAAAAGTAAGTCATGCTTTAAATACATGTGACATGTCAGATTAGCTGGTTTTCATTATGATGAATCGATTCCAAGCATTAGTTTTGTTCAAAAACACTCCTTGGCCTTAAAATGAAACAGAGAGACAGACCTTTGCTCTCCGTGGCTACGCATCAGGTCAAATTCGTCCCAGCTACGTGTTGCTGCATTACTGCTGGGTGTTCAGTCATGTGTTAAGTCACGGCTCCGATTAAAGGCTCATTCATAGTTTGGTCGGTGGTCAGCTATAATAACCACCGTTCCGGTGGTCAGGTGATTCCTGGACCCGGCCCTGGACCCCTTCCAGTTTGCATGTCAGGCCAACAAGGACTCACGCGTGAGGATGCTGAATTATCATTTCGTTTCACTTGATCATTCAGACTGAAGTCCCTCTCCACCGCAGCTGTTCCTGGAATGGGCGTTACCAACCGGCAGTCTTTGCGGTGATTGGTCCATACCAACCCAATAAGAATATTGGGAAAGCAGACAATGCTGTTCTCACGACCCGAGTGGCGTGATCGTCTTTATATAGATCATTTTCAAAAAAGTCTATGAGAAATAGCAATCGGGAATCCATTTCTGGAACAGGGGCGAAGTCATGAGAGGGCGGGACTGCTCAGCTCTTTTGTTTTGAAAAAGCAACCTATTACTTTAGTAGTCGTAACTAGTTACTTTACCCCAGCTCCCATCATGTATAACTGTGGGGTTTGGCATCCTGCAGAAAGACCCTTTCAACGCACAGTGAGAGAAGCTGAGAAGATCATTGGCAGGGGCGGATTGGCCATCATCTGGAGTACAGGGAGTTTTCCCGGTGGCCTGCGCCACCTAGTGGCCTGGACAAGATCCAAAATGCGCTAGTGGCACTTCCAAAATGCACTAGAATGATGCTCGCCCGGAACATACAGATCAAAATGACCATTAATCTTCTACATTCTCTAGTCGTGTAGACTAAGTTGGGCTAATTCACATGATGAATATTTTAACTCTTGAGGGTGTAAAAATGAAACCATTTGGTTTCATTTTTACGCTCTCAAAGAGTTACATCTGGTTAACCAGCTGCCCCCCCCCCCCCCCCCCGGCAAAGGCAAAATTGTCCCGGTGGGAAAATATGTGCCAATCCGCCCCTGATCATTGGTACCCTGCTCCTGTCCCGACAGGACATCTACATCACACGTCTGACCCGTAGATCACTGGCGACACCACCCACCCCACAAACGGCTTCTTCAGCCTTCCTCCATCAGGGAGAAAAGACTGAGGATCCTCCCAGCAAGGACAGGCAGGCCTGAAGGACAGCTTTGCCCATCAAGCTGTCAGGATGAGGCTGAGCCTCTCCACCAGTTCTCCCTCCCACACCGTTTACAAAGACTCTGGACTATCCACCGCCTCGACATTCACACACAGGCACGCATGCTCACACACACATACATACAAACTAAAGTAACACAATTAATATAGTTCTTGATACTATAATCATTATTTCGTGTCATATTTTGCTGTGCATCTATCTTCAGATTGTAAGGGAAGAGATTTTTTAGTTTAAACATTGGTTTACACTTAAAGGGGAACTCCCATTTTCAACATTTTAATGTCATTAATATACCTTAGAGATGTTGTGTGGACATGATAAAAAGTTCCCCCAATTCTGTATTTCCTAAAAATGGAGGTCTGAAAAAAATCATTAACATGGTGAAATACATCTGATGACATCATCAAGATGTATTTCACCATGTCTTTTCTTTCAGACCCATTTTTCCTGAGAGGGTACAAATGGAACCAAATGCACCTGCTAGGGTCCATTTGGTTCACATTTGTATCCTCTCAGGATTTTTTTGAAAATGGGTAGAATTCCCCTTTAACACTGGAAAAACTATGGTTAAGTGGGAAAACATCCATGATGACTCGATTACTGACTCGATTAGTTGCGAACCTGATTAACTGATTCCGGAATTAGTTGACAACCAATTAATCGATTTGATTACTTGATTATTGGATTAATCATTGTTGTAGCCATAGTATTGTCATAGGTATTATTTCCCGGACGTGTCGGGGCACTTGCTCTACGGTCGCTTACTCTGCTGGCGCACAAGTAGGCCATGGCCTGCTACCCCAACTTCTGCTATCTCTGTGTTTGCACATGTACAATACCGTTAGTTTTAGTCTGGTTTAGTTAGCTCTTTATTGCCTTAACCTGTTGCACTACTGTTACTTGTTGTTTTATTGTTTGTCTTTATTGTTTTTATTGCAGCGTGGGTGAGAGGGAAACGATATTTCATCCCGGCCTCTACCTCTGTCTCGACATACATTGGTGTGACAAATAAAAAAAACTTGAACCCTTGTCCCCTACACACACACACACACACACAAACATCTTGTCACGGCTAAGACAGCAGCGCTGCCCGGCTGCTCCTCCGTGGAGGTTGTCAGCTGAGCTGTCACTACAACTATATAAAGTAGGTCTATATTATAGCCAGCACAACAACATAAAATCTTCTAGACCTGCCCCAGAGCGAATTCCGGTGACCCCCGCTTCGGCGGTGAGTAAAAACAGAGAGGAAGACTGGTTAATCGTACAGTAATCACCGTGGTGAAGTTTCGTTATATTTTGTGAAGCGGTGGTGGAAATTTTAACTATGAACAGGCTTTAATTGTTTCCCTTCGTTTTGAGGACGATCAATCCTGCTCATGCCCGGTGAGAGGTGTACTTCTTTCGCCTACAACCTTGCGTGTGCCGTGCAAACACACAAACGTTGACTTCAAACTTCAGCCACTTCAGCAACTTCTACTCACTGGTACTCTGATAACCTTTCTACCCATCTACTGTATAAGGACCATGAAACAAAATGGACCCTGGTGGTGGACCCTTGGTTTCAAATGGACCCACAACCCTCAAGAGTTAAAATATTCATCATCTGAATTAGCAATTAATTAAGAAGTCTACACAATTAGAGAACATTGAAGAACGGCCATTTTGATTGTGGACAAAATCAAAAGAAATCCAGCCATGTAATAAGCGGGATAACACCCTTCAAACTGGTGATTTGTTTCCTAATAACTAGCAGCACGGCACTAGTAGCACGGCACCCTTACTTACCGTAACGTGCCGTGCCTGGCTCTGAAACCAGTCGATCCACAAGCTATTTACTTGTGGTCCCTGTTGTTCTCTGTACTTCCCCTGCTTTCGTGCAATTTTCGGGGGGTCCTTACGCCTCTCCCCGCCACGGGGGCGTGAGCGTGACAGTGGCAGGCCGCCTCCGCCCGCGTGACACGAACGTCGCACATGTGTCAACCGTGACTGTAAACGGCATTGAATCATCAGCATTTTTACAAGACCGTCCCCCCCTACTGCTCTGCATCTCACCCCGACGTGCCCTTTATTCAGGATGTCTGTTTCAACTCTTATCGTTCCCACATGTTCGCACAACACAGCGATGTGTGGCGGGTTGCAAACTGAATCCATAAAACTAGAGTCACAACTCGCTGCTGAACTTCACAAAGAAACAAAACCAGTTTAAATGGGAGCTGTTATCAGACTGTAAAATATACACACACGCACACATTAAACACATGGCACGCATGCACATTCACAGACATGCCGCGTGCACACACCACACACCCACACACACACACACACACACACACACGGAAATGACCTCCCTGGCATCTACCCAATCAGATCTTTGATCTGGGATCAGTCGAAACATGACATCAGAACACACACATGCACGCCCGTGTGCACGCACGCACACACACGCACACACACACACACACACACACACACACACACGTGCGCGCATGCAGACACACGCACACGGAGCCATCTGGACAGCAGATAGAGTATGTTAACTAAACGAACACATTCACCAATACGGCGGCGGTTCACAAGACGCGTAGGCGTGTAGGACATCACGTGTCGGCTGAACCAACCAGCCGTGCTCTTCTAATGAGCTTCATGACATCACATCCTGTTGTTCCACCACCAAATACAAACAGACACACAATGTCTGTGTAGACAGAAATGGTTCCATCTACAGCAGGGGTATTCAACCTTTTTGATACCACCAGGGCCCACCTTTTATTTATTCAGCATTTGAGCCACGGAGGACCACCATTTGATGACATTTTAGCCCCACAGACAGGCCCCAAAACTAAAGATTTATTTTTGCTTTTGTCCACAATTCCAGGCTGGATTTGGGGAACAAAACAGTCAAAATGACCATTAATCTTCTAAATTCCCTAGTTGTGTAGACTTGGGCTAATTCACATGATGAATATTTTAACTCTTGAGACGTAAAAACTCTTGAGACGTAAACTCTGAGACGTAAACTCTTGAGACGTAAACTCTTGAGGGTCAAAAGCCCGGCTTGTTTCAGACTTCTTGTCTTCCCTTCACTCCTGTTTTTTTTTTTTATATAGCCTTTACTTTTTACTCTTTCTCTGTGTTAACTCCACCAATTGTCTCCTCATCCTAACTTGGTACTTGTAATAAAACAGGTGCCAATAAGTGTGTGTGTGTGTGTGTGTGTGTGTGTGTGTGTGTGTGTGTGTGTGTGTGTGTGTGTGTGTGTGTGTGTGTGTGTGTGTGTGTGTGTGTGTGTGTGTGTGTGTGCTTGCTGCTTTCTGTGCATCTTTCTCCTGCCATCTCTCTCTCTCTCTCTCCTCTCTCTCTCTCTCTCTCTCTATCTCTATCTCTGTTTGTTTAATGTGCCATCGCCATGTCAACCTGTCTGCCACCTTGAGGACAAGTTGTTAATCATCGACTTTATCAACACACACACATGCGCGTGTCGCGCGCACTCACACATTTGACAAATTACAATTGATTGACGGCTCACGTTTGACTAAGGACACACAAGGCAGCTGCTCCTCCTCCACGCAGACAAACTGTCTACAACAGCCCAAACAGAGCAGAATGCTCTTTGTCATGCCAGCTGTTCTTAGGCCACTCATGGACAGTTTCTGGACATGGCCCAGGATTCTGAATACGAGTATGTCAAATCTACATCGATAGCCCAGGTTTGTTATACTTGTTCAGGGCTTGACACTAACACTTGCCCGCTTGCCCGGGGCAAGTTAAAAAAAATGGTGGGGCAAGTGAAGACTGCTACCTGGTTGCCCGATCGGGCAAGTGTGCAACATAGTGCACTATAACACAACACAAGATAAATTTGTCTTGAAGGCAGACATTGCACTCTGCCTCTGTGTCTTTCCCTGCTTTCTAGCTATCCACAATTCCAGGCTGGATTTGGGAAACAAAACAGGCAAATTAACACATCAAAATGACCATTAATCATCTACACTCTACAGTGTAGACCTGGGCTAATTAAGATGATGAATTTTAACTCTTGAGAGTGTAAAAATGAAACCAAATGGACCCACAAGGGTCCATTTGGTTTCATTTTTACGTTCTCAAGAGTTACATCTGGTTAACCAACTTAACTGGGGACCACCTGGAACCTGGGGGGCAAGTGACCATGACCTGAGGGCAAGTAGAACCTGACTTGCACTTGCCCGTGTCAACCCCTGCTTGTTATATACTTGCTAGCTCACCACATGTGCCGCAATTAAAATAAAGTCAAAGCTGTCAGGGGCATGTAATATACAAACGGGTCCATTTTTGACTGGGACGGGGTCTGATTTTGAATTTTATATAAATCGTGGGTAGGGGTGGGCTGCGGGTTTTGAAAACGTGACCCGTGCAGGACATAACACAAATACACGTTTGTCTAGCTTTCTACGCGAGGGACAGTAAAAAAAAAATCGATGTTATATTACGCACGCCGCCTCACAGCTACCATGCATGAGGGTCTCCTACCTCAAACCTAACTGTCGGATCCTAACCTTAACCCGAAGCTTTTCATATTATACTCGTTTCCCAAACGTCTTTTTCAAAAACCCACGACAATCACCATGGAGACGGAACAACGTTCTCAACAGGTCGATTTGTTTCTCCCTCTAATATGCAGCTTTTACTGGCTTTATGGAGACTTTGGGGCTCCACCAAGCTAGTAAAATATGGCACGCATCACGCACACCCGCACGTGCACACCAGGGGTGGATGTAACATTTCCCAATTGTGGGGGGGGGGGCAGGAGAAAATGGTATGGATGCAGCTTCATCGCTCGTGACACGAAGCAACACGGGC
>CM076987.1:21162316-21187316 GCA_039105355.1 Benthosema pterotum
AAGGCCCTTTCGCCAAACCCCGCCTCGGGTACGGGCACTGATGACGCGGAGGAAGAGACACACCATCAGCACCCACAGCATCCCTAGTGGGAATTAAACCCACTAGGGACACTACCACTGTGCCACTGTGCCCCCATCCACTACAGACAGTCATTACAATAAAGTTTGATGAGGAAGTTCCAAAAACTGGCATTTACAAATGTTAAATAATGTGTTTCATTATAAATGTTAGCGTTTGGCTTTGCCAATGATCAAAAAACAATAACTTTGAGAATACATTTCAAGGATAACATGTATTCTCGCCTAAAATGGCAAATGGTGCATTTACTGTATATAATGCCTTGATCCAAGGCGCTTTACATACTGCATTACATGCACCAATTCACACACACTGATTGCGGAGAAAACCATGCAAGGTATCCACCAGCACAATTTGGGCTTCAGTGTTTTGCCCAAGGACATTTCAACATGTAGACAGGAGAAGATGGGATTCAAACCGCCGACCCACAGATCATTGAGTAACCTGCTTTATCTTCTGAGCCACAGTTGCTATAGAGTACTAGAACTACTGTATAGCTGACTGTTCCTGTCTTTTTTCAGGAACTATGGTTTCAGTCTAGAGACCAACCATTTCCTTTAATATGAGTATTTAAACATTCTTCCTTTTCAGAAGTTGTTAAAGTACTGGCTCTGACACTGGAAACATGTGAGCACACACACTCACACACACACACACACACACACACACACACACACACACACACACACACACACACACACACACACACACACACACACACACAGTCCAGTAAGGAGCCTGTTTTAGCCATCATGACTCCAGAGTGTGAAAGAGGGTCTGCTCTGCTGGGAAGTGGACTGGTCCACACACACACGCGCACATACTGTACACACACGCGCTCGTGCACACAATCTCTCTCTCTTGTCTACAGGGAGATGGTCCATAGAGCGCACACATCAAGACTGGCCTAGATAGACTGGCAAGGGATGCGCGCGCACGCGCGCCGCACGCACACACACACACACACACACACACACACACACACACACACACACACACACACACACACACACACACACACACACACACACACACACACACACACACACACACACACACACACACAACACACACACACTCTATCCTGCCCCATACACAGTCAAGGACACACACTCAGCCTATATAAGAGGGTCACTTCCTAGCAGAACACCTCTCTACTGAGAGAGAGAGAGAGAGAGAAGAGAAGAGAGAGAGAGAGAGAGAGAGAGAGAGAGAGAGAGAGAGAGGGAGAGATAGACAGATATAGAGGGTGGGGAGGACGTGAAGAAGACATGGATTCACATGAGAGGAAGGTATAAGATAGAGCGATACGTCGTGTAACCACCAAACATAGAGAAAGGAAAAAAGGAGCGTGCAGGAGCGAGATCTCTCCTCTAGCTCCTTCTCCGTCTCTCTCATCTCCCCACCCGGAAATTAACTTCATAAAAAATACATTGTAAGGAGACAATGCCATGTTTCATGTGTGCATGCGTGCGTGTACAGTACGTGCACGAGCCATGCTCAACTGTGTGTGGTTGCAATGCCAGCAGTGTGAATCAGAAGCAACCGGCAAACTGGCGTGTTTGCAGGGGCGGATTGGCCATCTGGAATACAGGGAGTTTTCCCGGTGGCCTGTGCCACATAGTGGCCTGGACAGTTTTTATTTTTATTATTATTTTTTTTAAGTCCAGGGCAGGCCAGGGTGCCAGGCCCAGGCCAGGCAAACTAGTGTGCTCGCGCTGCTGGAGGCAGTGTTGCCAACTGCCAAGATCCAAAATGCACTATAGTGGCACTTCCAAAATGCACTAGAATGCGCTAGATGCTCGCCTGGAACATACAGATCAAAATGACCATTAATCTTAATCTACATTCTCTAGTTGTGTAGACGAAGTTGGGCTAATTCACATGATGAATATTTTAACTCTTGAGGGTGTAAAAATGAAACCAAATGGACCCGCAAGGGTCCATTTGGTTTCATTTTTACGCTCTCAAAGAGTTACATCTGGTTAACCAGCTGCCCCCCCAGGGTGGCCTGGCAAAGGCAAAATTGTCCCGGTGGGAAAATATGTGCCAATCCGCCCCTGCGTGTGTGTGTGTGTATGTGTGTGTGTGTGTGTGTGTGTGTGTGTGTGTGTGTGTGTGTGTGTGTGTGTGTGTGTGTGTGTGTGTGTGTGTGTGTGTGTGTGTGTGTGTGTGCGCGCGCGCGCGTGCATGCGTGTTTGGCAACTACAACACATGGGAACAATAACATGCTACGTTCCCCAATTAATTGAATGTTTGTGAAAAGAACTGCTAGTAGAGACTGTTTTGTTGTCTCCTTTACCCCCTGACATACCAGACTGTCACGTGACCCGCATCTGTTTCTACTGTTGGACCCTGCATGGGTCGTCCATGCATCTACTCCAGTGGTTTTCAACCTTTTTCCATACCAGGGCCCACTATTTATTCAGCATTTTGAGCCACGGAGGACCACCATTTGATGACAGTTTCACACCCCAAGTTAGACCCAAAACTAAAGATTTCTTCCAGGCAAAACAGTCAAATAGGCGAATACATCAAAACCCATTCTTCTACATTCTCTGGTTGTGTAGACTTGGACTAATTTACATGCATGACGAATGATGATGAATATTTTAACTCTTGTGAGTGTAAGTAAACATGAAACGAAATGGACCCGTAAGGGTCCAGTTGGTCTCATTTTTACACTCTCAAAGAGTTACATTCGGTTCCACAGGGTCCCCAGCTAAATGGATAGCTAGGAACCAAGTGGGTATTTTTTTTTTTTTTAATAATTTTTTTTATCCCACGATTTTGTAACCCATTTTTTCACCCAGTGCCAATTCCTAATGTGATCCTGGGCTCTACACATCCTCCACCAACCTGAGGAGGCAGCGGACTGGCCTCATGCTTCCTTCAATGCATGAGGAGTCCAAGCTGCCTTCTTTTCACCTGACAGGGGGAGTTTCCCTGGTTGGACGTAGCGCGTGGAAGGAACACGTTATTCCAACCAGTTCCAGTCCCCTCCATCAGGCGCCCCGGCTGGCCAGGGGGAGGCAGTTTAGAGTCCAGGATCACTGCATGTTTTTGTGAGGGTATCTACCCTAGGGGACACGGGGAGAACATGCAAACTCCACACAGAAAGGCCCTTTCGCCAACCCCGCCTCGGGTATGGGCACTGATGACGTGGAGGAGCAGACACGCCGCCAGCACCCACAGCAGCGCCCCTAGCGGGAATCGAACCCAGGACCTTCTAGCTGTGAGGCGACAGCACTAACCACTGTGCCACCGTGCCCCTCCAAGTGGGTATTTTTGTGACTGTAACCCAACTGACAGTGTACAAATGGAACCAAAATGGACCCTCACCAGTGATTTTACAACATAAATTGCCGGTCCCAGACATAGAAACGCCATCGAATGGGGGTCCGTAGCCTAATGCATATCAAACTGGGGGGCATCCATGAAATTAAAATGCTTGAGAATCACTGCTAGAGCCGAAAAAATATCTTCACTTACGGGTGTCCCTCTCTAGAAAGCATGGAATAACTTACCACTGACTGTAAGAGACTGTCTTTTCCATCTTTTATGTACGAATTCAAAAAATGGTTACTAGATAACCAATACTGTGACCATGTTTAGTCAATTACTAAGTGCACCTTACACAGCGTATGTAATTACTTAAATCTGTATGCCCTAGTACTTTAATAAGATACTTGCGCTATTGTATAACGCTGCTATTGATGCACTTTTACAGTTGTAGTAACCTGCCTTTTAGATGTTTTTTTACTCTTCGATTGTGGTTGTCTTCATGTTCTGTCTTGTTTTAACTTGTCTCTTGTTTAATGTTTTGGGGACTACGGAATGATATTACCACCTTACAACCTTGCTAAATCCGGTGTATTTACATTTCATTGTTTTGTAATGTACATTAATATACTCTGTACTGTCCAAATAAATGAATAAAGTAGAGTAATATATTTTCCGCACTATAAGGCGCACCGCATTATAAGGCGCACCGGATTATAAGGCGCACCTTTTAGAACTGTTTTCATATATAAGGCGCACCGGATTATAAGGCGCAGAGAATAGAATCTACTACAGTTAACATAGAATAGAAGCTACTGCAGTCAAACGATCCATATATAAGGCACACTGGATTATAAGGCGCAGTGTGGATTTTTGAGAAAATGAAAGGCTTTTAGGTGCGCCTTATAGTCCGGAAAATACGGTAATATATTTTTAAATGGGGGGGGGGGGGGGGGGGGGGGGGGGGGGGGGTCCATGGGGTGATTAGGGGTCAATTGGGGGGTTCTTGACATTATGTTCTGTTCTGGTCTGGTCCTGTCCTGGATTACTGACTCCTGCTTGGACTACTACTGGCATCATGTAAAGAACGGCCACAGATGGCTGCTAAAGAGAACAGTCGTAAACATGCCATTGTTGATGGATTGTATATTTACTCATTTAATTCACCGTTGAAAGGCCTAGTGTACTGTTATATCGCGTCCAGATATCCAGCACTGCTGTAGGCTGGCTGACACTGTGTTATATCAGCCCCGTATGCAGTCTACTGCCTATCTACTGTTGATAGTCTGGAAGTACAGAGTATACCCATTCATAGGCCATAGATAGATAGACGCAGAGTTACGCATGCATACATTCACCGGTGATAAGGTTTACTGATAGAATATACATTGTTAAGTGAGTCAGAGCCGGTGCAGATGTCTATAGTGGAAAGACAGCAAAATCCACTGCAGTGACCTGCATTGCAAAGTTGTTGAAATAAAAATGGATCTTTTGAGGTTCTTAGCCTAACACAGAGACATGATGGCACCCTCAAAACAGCAGATCTACAAACTCATGGCGTGACCCACTTAAAACCCCTAGTAATATACTGTATGTAAGTTAGTGATATATGTGACACACCATTTACCGTACAACGTAGGAATCCCAAACAATGTAAAGATATCAAAAGTGGTCACGACCAGATTCATACTGGTCGTGACTACTATAGAAGCTATAGTTCAAACATGGAAGACCTGATCACGGCGGTGGCCTATTGCTGTTGCCACTGTGATGCCTGAATTAGACATCACAAGATAAACCAAGGTTCATGTATAAGGTTGTTATTAGAGAAAGTAAAAGATGGGGGCTAATTGTTTTACATTCCTTGCTTTCTTTAGTTTTAGGGATTTTTTGCTATGGGAGGGGGCATTCAACATGGTCCTATAAACCAAATGAACCCTTGCAGGTCCATTTGGTTTCATGTTTACACTCTCAACAGTTAAAATATTCATCATCTGAATAGCCCAATTAGATTAATGATCATTTTTATCTGTTTGTCTGTTTTGTTTCTGAAATCCAGTTTGGTATTGTGAACAAAACCAAAAGAAATCTTTAGTCTTTCTTGGGGTCTGTGGAGCTAAATGTCCTACTGTCCTCAGGTCCACAGCTCAAATGCTGACTAAACAGTGGGCCCTGAGATAAAAATGGTTGAAAACCCACAGCTTTAAGGGCATTACAGATGGGGAGTGATAAAGGCCTGCATTATGGCAGCGATTCCACTGTGGCCTCTCACCTGACGACTGGGCGATAATCGCTCAGCGTACCAGAATCGAGGTCTAAAATCAGACGAGCGTGTTTTTTTTTAGGATCGGCCTCAAGTCTAAGTGGGTTAACAAGCGGGCCCTGGTCCAGAAAGAGGCCTGAGAAGAACCAGCGCTGTAATTGACGAGGACCCGAGTAGTATCCCAAAGGTGCCGTTTTCCTTTTTATCAATGAGCTCAACTGTCTGTCCTCTGCAGCCAGAGGAGCTCTCTCTCTCCCCATAAAGGGAGAAGGGAGGAGTGAATGACTGAACGGGTTTCGGACAAACCGCTGCGACCTTGCAGGGTTTTTACGAGCTTAGCAATGTGACAGCGTCGAGAAACGCGAGCCCAATCCAGCTGCAGCTTGCAGCTGTTACCGTAATCTACATGTCAAAATGTCATGCGAGCCAACAAAAGCATCATTCCAGAGATTTCATGAATATACGAAGGGACACACAGAAATTAATGGTGTTTTAAAGTGAACACCACAAGAAACTTGTGTATCTCTAGCATTAGATACAAAGCTAACACAACAAACAACAACAAAGTTCTGGATCGTCTGCAGGACGAGGCAAGCGTCTGTCTGCAGGGAAACAGCTGCAGCATCAAAGTAGAAGCAACGCAGAGGGGTAAAAGGCAAAAAATAGCAGCTATATACAGCTATATACTGTACCCATTTTTAGTTAAAAGTAACCTCTATTACCTTTAACAATATTCTGGGGGTTAATGCATCATTTGAGCTAGGGAAACTTTTTTAAAACTGTTATAAAACCATATTTGATGAGTAAGAATTACTGTACAGAATATCAACTACCGGTATCTCCAACAGGCACATGCGCCGCCGCACATGCTTGTGTAGCGTTGGCACTACACAAGCATGTGTGTAAGTGAATTAAACGGGAATGATTTTTTAAAAAGGAAAACTTAATTTACCATACACAGAACTTATAATGAAATGGAATATTTATAGTACCAACGCACGCACACACACACACATATATGTATCCATTGGTTTAATGGATTGTAACTGAGAGAGAGGGGGAGAGAGAGAGAGAGAGAGAGAGAGAGAGCATTTTCTATGTGGTAAGCAAAATGAAATAAACCGGACACACACAAGCATGCAGGAGATGAAAACTGCCAACCACAAGTACAGGATAGGATCAGTCTCGAGAGGAGAGGAGAGGAGAGGAGAGGAGAGGAGGGAGAGGAGAGGAGAGGAGAGGAGAGGAGAGGAGAGGAGAGGAGAGGAGAGGAGAGGAGAGGAGAGGAGAGGAGAGGAGAGGAGAGGAGAGGAAAATGAAAGGAAATAAGAAGATGAAATAGATACTGAGAATTAAAGAAAGACAAAAGAGGGAGTGAATGCTACAGGTCTAGTCATTATTTCCACTAGTGACTGCAGGTCAATAGGTGTGTGGTGTGTGTGTGTGTGTGTGTGTGTGTGTGTGTGTGTGTGTGTGTGTGTGTGTGTGTGTGTGTGTGTGCGAGCGAGCGAGTGTGAGAGAGAGAGGGAGAGAGAGAGTTTGTGGCAGTGGCGTACGCATGTGTGATGTGCCTGCTTGGGCTGTACTTGATTTGGACAAGTGTTTATACATTGCTGAATGTGTACTCTCTCTCTCTCTCTCTCTCTCTCTCTCTCTCTCTCTCTCTCTCTCTCTCTCTCTCTCTCTCTCTCTCTCTCTCTCTCTCTCTCTCCAACCCATGTCTCTGTGTCTGCTTTGTATTTCTTCACAATCATGGACTCTTTTCACTTCTACGTCTCACTCTCTCGCACGCACGCACGCGCACGCACACACACACACACACGCACACACACACACACACACACACACACACACACACACACACACACACACACACACACACACACACACACACACACACACACACACACACACACAAACAAAGGCGTCTTTATCAATCAATCCATCAATGGGACCAATAAAAATGTTCATGACACGTTATATAATATTCACAACCAGTACAATGACTCATCTCCTACATCTTACAATTAACTAATAGTACGGACTTCAATCCTGGATCGGTTGACTGTATTCCTGTGAGCCTAAAGATCGTGAATGTGAGTCAGAATCAGAAACAAGACATAGAAACAAGTTGGCAGGATAGAAGGATGATGTGGCAGCCAAACATGGCTTAGTCATCAGTCACACTTTGCCAGGGTTGCGGCTGCATAATTTTAAAAGGATCAGTGCAGGCTAATATTTGCTTATTCTTTGAAAAAAATAGTTCATCTTTTACTCAGGGGAGACAATGCCTGTTGAAAGTTTGTCCATACTGTGTGTGTGGTTGCAGACCTATGGAATGAATGGAAATCTTGTGCTAATAATAGTTATTTTAAATGTTGTTTTGATGCTCATACAATAATTAACAGTATACGAAACTTGTGGAAGTTGTTTTTGCCTGGTGCTTGATGGGACTACATTTACTAGTGCCCCTACGAACAAACGTAAAGACAAACATTTTGGACACTTTCATGATTGGCTGCGTTTCACCTTGGGCAAGACCTACGGTAGTGTGTCGTGTATCAGTAGACGATAGCGGGATTTAGGCCGAATTACCTCTCAAGGAAATAATGTTTCCTTGTAATTTGATTACATTGTCAATTAATGAAAGATGTGCTGTGATTGGTCTAAAAATATGGTATCCGGAGGAACGCACATCTGACGCTTGTTTTGATGATCCACCATCACATTATTATGATGGTGGATTACATTCTCTACCTTGGATTGTGACTGGATTGTGTTTTTTCCACGCTGCCCATAAGCCAATCAGAGACTTGCCCATAGAACCCATAGTCTGAACGGACACGGGCAAAATAGTTCATCAACTTGCACCAACACAACAAAAAAAGCAGGTCTCAGCTTGAAACTACTCAAAAACTAGGCCTAAACAACATAGCCAAACATCTCCTCTCTCTCTCTCATACAAGCCCACTCTGCTGTACAGTGGCTGTCGCCCAATGCCGAGTGGAAAATACACTCTCTGACTAGCCGTGCATTGCTGCTCGAGAGCTGCTGTGATTTAAATCTCAGCCAACAGAATCGAGAGTAGATTGGTTTTCCTGCAGTGGGCCCCTGCAGGCTATTTGTCAGACCCCATGATGCTGCTTAGTAACAGAAGATTATGGTTGTACTGGGCAGCTCCCAGTGACCAAACGTAGGAGACTGTGCCTGTACTGGGCAGCTCCCAGGTGTACTCAGCAGCAGCAGAATACTCCAGGTTGTACTGAGCAGTGTAAACCAGGGGGTTTTCAACCAGTGGTCCAGGGACCACCAGTGGTCCTTGAGAGGGTTCCAGGTGGTCCCCAGCTAAGTTGGTTCAGATGAAAAGTTGCCTAACCAGATGTAACTCTTGAGAGCGTAAAAATTAAACCAAATGGACCCGCGCGGGTCCATTTGATTTCGCTTTTACGCTCTCAAGAGTTATCTCATGTCATTTTTAAATATGTAATGCATTGTGTGTTCATGTTCTGTGTTTTAAAAAATCACTAAAAACAATAATAATAATAATACACTCTCAAGAGTTAAAAGATTCTCAATCTGAGGTATGGCAAGTCTACACAACTAGAAGATGAATGGTCATTTTGATCTGTACGTTTGCTTGCTTTGTTTCCCAAATGCAGCCTGGTATTGTGGACAAATTGTGGTCATTGGGTCCGTGGCTTAAAGGGCAGAATAAATAGTGGACCCTGGTATCAAAAAAGTTGAAAACCCCTGGTAAAAACCAATCCAATCGTCCCCAAATCAGACTAGCATATTGAGGACCTTCTACAGATGCATGTTTGCCACAACATTCAGTCTGTCATGCAAAATATATTACCCCCCATTGGCTTTCTTGTGTCCAGGTGGCTGCACACCAGGACTGGCACAGCCCTGGGTTGAGACTTCAGGGTGGGTAGAGAGGTCTCCAACCCCCTTATGCACTTTTGTCTTCATTGAGACCAACAGGACAGGAGCACATTCAGCCACCCTCTACAGTACAGTACAGACACATTGCCCCGGCCCAGCACACAACACAACACACAAAATGGCTTGGACAGTCCTTTGTGCCAGCAGCCATCAGGCTCCACAAACAAGCCTGACCCCCATATGTTCTGTTCTGTTGGATTACTGACTCCGGCTGGAATCTGGCACACTAGCTGCAGCTGGGATGTACACTACACAACCATGACAGATACTGTATGCCTGTTAAGGATATCTGTTATAGCAGGTTTCATTGTTGATATTGTTGGTACTGTACTATCCAGATACCCACTAATGACGGCCTGTTTGACATTGGACATATATCGGTCTTCAATGTTGATAGTTCATATATTCACGGTGATAAGATATACTTTTATTACATACATGCACTGGTGATAGATGGATACATACTGTATGCACTTGTAGAATGCATGCATGTATTGTCAGTCAGACCATGTGCAGATGTCTATTGTCAGGCAATTGTTTTTATTTCTAACTTTGGCTTTCTCAAAAGCTCTGCTTGTCAACAAAAGCAATGAATGTCACCAAACACCAAACAACATTGCATAGACTAATACTGTGTGAATAACATTTACTGCCCAGTTTTGATAAACCGCAAGTCAAAAATCAACCAAAACTCATCATAGGAGAACAGCTAAAGTCAGCTTTCCTACCCAACTCTCTAAAAAAGTGGTTTTCAGCCAGTAATCCGGGAACCAACAGTGGTCCTTGAGAGGGTTCCAGGTGGTCTCCAGCAACCAAATGGACCCTTGCGGGTCATTCATTCTACACTCTCAAAGAGTTGAAATATTCATAAACTGAATTAAGCCAAGTCTACACAATTAGAGAATGTAGAAGATTAATGGTCATTTTGACCTGTATGTTTGCCTTATTTTGTTTCTGAAACCAGCCTGGACAAAAGACAAAAGCAAAAGAAATCTTCAGTTTTGGGTCTGTGGCTGTCTGTGGCTCAAATGCTAAATAAATAGTTGGCCCTGGGACCAAAAAGGTTGAAAACCGCGGCTCTAAAACAAAACAAACGGAATCATCTTTAAAATAATGCCAAAACAAATGTACCGTGACCTGTATCTTTCTTTGTGAGTTCAGTTCGGGATATTTCTGGCATATCAAAGCAAGCTGATACAATGAGGTGATTTGGCAGATCGCCAGGTCTCGAGGGTAACCATCGGAAACCAATTAGTGTCCCTAACAAAAGTACGGCGCCTGTGGCACCGGGCCCACGGGGGAAAATCACCTCTGCCTGATTACACCGCCACACCACTAACGCCCTGACAGAGATATGTGAGGGGGTGCGCCGCGCATGCGTGTATAAGCAGGGGCGTTTTTGCCATTAGGCAGACTAGGCAGTTGCCTAGGGCGCCATGAGGAGAGGGGGGGGGGCGACCACGAGACATGCTTTAAAAGCATACCAGGCTAAGAAGCCTAATATGGATAAATGCATTATACTTATCCTCTAGAGTTGAACATTTAAAACACATGTTATTTAGTTTAAAAATACTGTAGTTCATGAATCTATCCCTTGGGGGGCGCCATTTTACAGGAGATTTTCCCTGGAACCCTTATGGGTCCATTTGGTAAGGGGGGCTCCAGGGAAAATCTTGCCTAGGGCTCCAAATTGCTTAGAAACGCTACTGTGTGTAAGTGAAGCCCCCGACGGTCAATATACCTCTGTCCTAAAACAAAACCAAATCACAAATTATCGACAACATGTTAGAAAACTGGTTTTCAAACCGCTTGTTGCTTTTCAACTCATCCCATTCATCCCAGATATTCATTTTTGGAACCAGACCTTCAAAATCTCTTCCAAATCCATCAACAATGCATGCCCTATGCAGTGAAAAAAATGTGTGTGACATTTATTTTTTAAACAATGGTTTATTATACAGGAAAGCTATTTGTGGAGAGTTTTGTCTATCACATGTTATGCTTAGCTGTGATTGGACCAGAGCAGTTCGGGGGAGGGGCTTACTGAAAGGTCTACTGTCCTAATGCACGCCTCGATTTGTGTCGCATCACAGAATCATCTCACCAGTCTCATGGTATCATTTGTAACCCCCAAATAATCCTATTTAATCCTATTTGTCTTTTTTTGTTTCTTATAGAGGTATTATAATTAAAGTCCTTACATGTCCAGTTCATCCTGTCACCTACACTGTATGTTGTTTGTTTTATCGTTGAGTGAGAAAACTAACAATGTTGCACATTAAGCAGTCTCAAAATAGTTTTTGGGGGGAAATCTTGGGGTCCTGACCCACAGTTTGTGAGCCAGACTAAAGGAGAGAGACACCTTGAATGACAGCGTCAGATACAAATCTTAATTAAACCTTAATGACTGGACAACACCACAACATGCTCAATATCTGTCAGTAATCAGGTGATACTTAAGCTGATCTCTGGGTGTTGGGTGATACAGTCACTCCATAGATGTCTTAGTGGACATTATAATAGGAAATGAAACCGGAGGAATCCTGTCATTCTACACACGCACACACACACACACACACACACACCCATGCATGCACGAAATTGTCATTCATTTCTGTTCTGAAAGATGGAGTTTTTCAACAGATCAGTGGCATTTCTAAGCAATTTGGAGCCCTAGGCAAGATTTTCCCTGGAGCCCCCCCTACCATCTCTGGGTATAGGGGGGGCTCCAGGGAAAATCTTCTGTAAAATGGCGCCCCCAAGGGATAAAATTATGAACTATTTTTAAACTAAACAACATATTATGTGTTTTAATGTTCAATTCTAGTTAAAGAGGATAAGTATAATGTATTTATCCATATTATACTTAATAACCGGGTATCCTTTTAAAGCAGGTCTGGTCCCCCTTATGGCGCCCTAAGCAACTGCCTAGTCTGACTAATGGCAAAAAGCCCCTGCAACGGATGAAGGTAGGCAGTGCAAATGACAGACCTTCGTCCAGAGCGCTCTGAGGATAAGCTAACGCATATTCTGCTTAGCTGCGACATAAGATATTCTCACGCTTTCTCTCTCTCTCTACCCCTTCTCCTCTCTCACACCACACACACACACACACACACACACACACACACACACACACACACACACACACACACACACACACACACACACACACACACACACACACACACACACACACACACACACACGCGCGACCATTTCTCTCTCTCTCTCTCCCCATCCCCTGTTGCTATGGAACCTGTCGCCAAGGCGGCAACGAGGTATGTGGTTGATGATAGAGCTGATCATAATAATCAGAAGCATTGCAATCATCATTTGCGTTGTCATTTTGATCACAACTTAGTGCTATTATAAGAAAATAACCGTTTGTCGAATTACAGCGAGGAGCGGGAGGATTGCAGAGCTGCTTGCTGCTGCCGCTCTGAGCAACGTGGGTGGAAGGAGAGGAGAGGACACAGCGTAATACTGCGCATCACAAACAGAGCACACATATTTCTCGTTTTCCCATGCATCGGGGGAAAAAAAAAGAGGACATGCAATTCCTGGTTGTGTCTTGCTTCAGACCTGAGCCCTACTAAATAACACGCAACATTAAACCAGCTTCGAACATACGTGTATTTAAAAGGTGTTAGAGGCCTATGCCTGCCCCTGGCACCAGTGATCCCTGCTTCTACTTGAAACATTCTAATCGCAATCAATCAAACCCCGTCCTAATCAATAGTCCCTTCACGCGCAAGGGTGTAGAATTGGGCAGGCGCCTGTCTCTCCCAATCTTAAACGACTGCCCAATTGTCCCCAGCAATTATTTGGATGGACAATAGACATTGTCTTGTCTATCGGCGTGTAGTCAATCTTATCCCCTAGGGTCTACTAGGATGTACACCCCCTATAAGAAAGGAAAAAGAACAGCCAGTCCACAGTGGTGAGCACACAAGCAAGTCCCTATTCTGGGCATGTCAGTTTAATGGATATTTTTTCAAATAACTACAGAAATGTCCAAAAATAGCAAGCCCAGGAAAGAAACTGGTAGATTGTCTATTTACTCTGTGTGACACATGACTTAGTTTATCTAAATACTACGCTGACGAGTCTAGTATACTTTCATAGAAGGATTTCGTTTTTGGCAACCATACAAGCACTGACCAGTATCTAGTCATGAGTGAGTATACAGTATGTATTTTCAAATACAGTAGTTGATTGATATGCAGCAAGTGTATTTACATTATTAAGGAAAATGTCTATTTTACAGAGATGTATTTTTTTAATCACTCCTAGTCCTACTAGACCAAAAGAAAATACTTTTGATCACAAGAGACCACATGATCTACTGAATGTAGATTCAGTAGATCCTGTGATCTTTTGTGGCCAAATGTAATTTCCTGGGGGGGCTAGTAGGACAATAATAGATAATACAATAACATCACTATAAATAGAAATGTAGAACATGAAACTTGGTTGTCCTTTAAAGACTTTTAACAACTTTAACACCATTCTACGTCAAGCTACAATCTCGCAACCATTATTACTTTTCTCTGTAACAAGTAGTATAAGAATATATTTTAGTACAGTTTGTATAAGAAATATTCTTGGCTTCACTATAGCCCCACTTTTAAATACATTCATTCTGTTTCCATTGTGTCAAAACACCATAACAATTGTCATAAAGAAATGCAGGCATTTTCCTCCACTGTGAACTACCAGAAAATCTCAGTATACTGTATCTCACCATGACGCGGTCAGTTTGTGGTCAAGAAGTTAGAGACCTGTAACTGAGGTCTATTTGAACCCTGAAACTGCACTTGGGAACCACTGGTGGTGTAGAATAGATATTCAGTTTAGAAGGAGAGGTTGCAACCAAACAGCTCTATGGTGGAGTAAACTCCGCTGACTAGAGGATTGGAACGGTCGATTGTTAACCCCAGAAACCAACAACAAACTAAACATCCAGCAAACTACTACACCCAACCGGCGACGGCGACAACCAAAACCACTTTTCAGGGCACCATGCAGGCTCCATGCCGAAGTGGATATCATGACAGGACTGACAGCTGAAGTGAGAGATCAAGCTGAATCCCTTGCTAGTTAGACTGCTTTTATTCCTCCCAGCGTTGTTGCAAACATGACTCTGAACAGCAGTTGCAGATTGAACAACGCTGCTGCTCTGTGCCATCATGTCAGCCGGGGTACACAACAGGGGCGGATGTAACATTTCCTAATTGAGGGGCAGGGTCGGATTGACCATTGGGTGTACAGGGAGGTCTCCCGGTGGGCCACGACCCGTAGGGGGCCGGTGGTATCACGGTATGATTAAAAGCACTGGCTTTCAACCTTTTTGATCCCAAAGCCCACTATTCATTCAGAATTTTGAGCCACGAACCACCATTTGATGACATTTTAACCCCAAAACTAAAGATTTATTTTGCTTTTTAGTCCACAATTCCAGGCTGAATTTGGGAAACAAAACAGTCAAACATACAGATGAAAATGAGCATTAATCTTCTACATTTTCTAAATAGACTTGGGCCAATTTAGATGAATATTTTAACTCTGAGAGTGTTATGAAACATGAAACATGAAACCAAATGAAACCAAACATGAAACCAAATGGACCCTTGCGGGTCCATTTGGTTTCATGTTTACGCTCTCAAAGAGTTACATCTGGTTAACCAACTATACCAGGTAGAATCACGCGTTGGTTGTGGTAGGCTGGTCTAGGCCAAATCACGCTAAAATGTCTGGGTCGATTTTTTCGCCCAGTCCACCACTGTTGAGGAGGCAGGAGAAAATGGTATGGGTGAAGCCGCACCCATACCATTTTCAGTTACAGGACTTTTATTAGGCAAGTAAAGCATCAATAATAACATCAGTTGTTGTTGAAGTTGCAACAGACACGCAGCATGCATAAAGCTAAAGGTCTGACTCAGAGAGTTTTCCTGTTTTCAATGATGAAATGCTGTTGGTTTAGTGGTGAGTCGGTGACACAACTGTAGCTAGTTAGTAGCAGTAGTAGTAGTGTTTCAAATCATTAAAAATAAGCACTTTAATGTGAAATATCTTGCGTTGTTTGCATGCCATCGAGTTTGGTGGGGCAGTCTGGGCATTTAGGGAGGCATTGCCCCCCCCCCCCCCCCCCCCCCCCCCCCCCCCCCCTCATGCCCATGCCTAGATCCACCCCTGGTACACAACAACAAGCAAACCAACTAGGCCACCAGTTCATGTCCGTTCAGGGAAGGCGTAGATAGGCATGTGTGTTGGCGTGTGCGCGCCAATGTTGACCACGACGATCAATAAATTAAGGCACTAGAATAGATGACATGAAAATGGTGACAGGAGTCCATCATTAATGCAAAACACCTCAGCCTCCCTAGTATAGACGTATAGCTCAGCCCTCGCCTTAAAAAGTAGGTCCGGTGTGCCTCCCTATTCCCTATACCCAATGTCAACATAACACCTACATTATGCTGTTGGCTTCACGTGACAAAATACAAGTATTGATTAGGGCCAGGAAGAGGGGGGCTGGATCGATAGTGATTGTGTGTGTGTGTGTGTGTGTGTGTGTGTGTGTGTGTGTGTGTGTGTGTGTGTGTGTGTGTGTGTGTGTGTGTGTGTGTGTGTGTGTGTGTGTGCAGCTTTGAGCCGCCTGGGGACCATAAGGAGGCCATGAGGTCATTTCTCAGAGATGAAAAGGAAATAAATGCGCCCTACTCCGCCAATTCAGTCTCCAATGCATGCACATTTTCATAAATTCGTTAAGAGGAAGAAGATTATAGGCCATAAAATCCTGAGTGAATGAGCAGGCTTCATTATTTTTTAAATTGGGATTTTCACACGCACGTAGGGTACGTCCCTCTGGCTGGGTGATTTATTAACAGAAATTGAATGATTCTAGCGATAATTGACTTGTTTAGGGCTCCTGACTGCCAAAATGATATGAGGAATATGAATTAGGCCTAGTGCCACACATAACAGTAGCCCTATCACGCCAGCCACCAACAATGGTGCAAGAATGATCAACTATTGCATGCAGATCTGGTCGAGTGAAGAAGAGAGAGGGGAGCGATCCATCTCTCCATGGATGATGGTGCTGCTATAACCTGCCATGATGTTACTGCGTAATTATGACACAACTTGCACACGGAGAGGAGGGGGAGATGGAGGCGGGGTGGGGGGGCAAGCCCGGATGTAACATTTCCCAATTGAGGGGGGGGCAGGCGAAATTGGCATGAGTGGCCTCATGCCATTTTCATTTAAATTCTTTAGTTGTTGCCATCATGTTTGGTGGGGCAGTGAGGGCATTTTAAGGGGGGGCATTGCCCCCCATGCCCAGACCTAGATCCGACCCTGGGGGGAGGTTACAGAGAGGGGGGAAGTGGGGGGGTAGAGGGGGAGACGTTGGTGGGGACGAGCGAGTGATAAGGCCCGTCCATCTGTTGAGAACAAGCAAAGACGAGGAGGTAACACATATAACCCCCCCTCCCATCCAGCCACCACCACCTCCTGTTGGATACCTAGCTCGTAGCTCCCTCAGCACGCGCACGCTCACGCACACAAGCATGCGCACACGCACACGCACTCGCACGCACAAGCACACATCAGATATGAATATACTGTATATATTGACACACATACCTTGATGATTCTCAAGGTTGTCCTCGGGAATGTACATGTTCTTCCTCTCATTTACCATAAATGTAGTCCGCCGTTATCCTTATAGGTGAATGGGAGAGGGACAGAGAGAGGAGGAGGAGGAGGTTTCGGTACAGCAGGAGCCAGCAGTAGAAGGAGAACGAACCAAAGGCAGCCTGGAGAGGAGGTTGGTTCGTTGGAAAGAGAGAGGTGGGGAGAAGACTAAATAAAGAAAATGTAAAAATAAATCATATAAAAGGGGGGATGATCAAATGGGGGGCACACACACAGTCTCTGTATTCCGGAGGGGAAGGAAGGAGGTCCTCTTGTCTAATATGTCCACCCCGGCCCCCAGGTCCTAAAAATGCTGCCTGCGCCCCTGGAAAAAGAGCTGCGCCCGTGGAGGTGGTGGTGGCGGTGGTGGAAGGCTGGGTAGGTAGGTGGGTATAGGTGGGCGGGTGGGTGTCGCTGCTGCTCTTCCTGGGGGGGAAATCTATGATGGAAGGAGGTAATAGTGGTAGTTTTGGGGAGTCTGTATATTCGGGCTACCTAATCCCCATGATGGAGTGGAAGCGCAGCGGCAGAACGACGTCGGCGGGAGGTTGCTGCTGTTCTTCTTCTTCCACAACGCAACAAACACCAAACGCCGCCAGAGAGAAGAACAGAAAGAAACCGCCGTCCATCCTATCCCAGAAGGAGCAGGAGGAGAAGAGTGGTCCGCCGCCTCGACGGGTAGCACATTACATCCGATCCCGGGCCCTGAGGGGGGGCGATCAGTCACACCGTCACCGTGCACCACCACGGCACAGCACAGCACACACCGCGCCGAGAAGATCCAACAGACACTTGCTGCTATATGTATGAGGAGGCGGAGGAGGAGGAGGAGGTGGTGGGGAGGAGAGGAGGAAAAAAAGAGAAAAAAAGATCCTCACACCTTCGATCGCTCGTCCCCGTACGTGCGAGCCTCTTGTAATGATAGTTCCCAGTCCGATCGAGGTATTAAATCCACTATTAAAGGCTATATAACTTGAAGAAGCAAGCTTGCCATTTTTTCAAAAAACACAGCTCGCCAACAGCGACGTTTTTTGGAGAAGAAACGCGCCGGCGGGGCGCAGTCGGTCGAGTGTCGTATAATTAGAGAGAGAGAGAGAGAGAGAGAGGAGAGAGAGAGGAGAGAGAAGAGGAGAGAGAGAGAGAGAAGAGAGAGGGAGATGAGAGAGAGAGAGAGAGAGAGAGAGAGAGAGAAGAGAGAGAGAGAGAGAGAGAGAGAGGACCGATTCGATCTCTCTCAGGAGGAGGAGGAGGATGAGAGGATGAGTGGAGGAGAGAAGAGGAGAGGAGGGTTTGAAGAATTATTAGGAGAAGACGCGCAGGAAAAGAGATAAGAGTAGAAATATTCCATAATAGCCGCACAGTGGGGTTAAAAACTCCCGATTAATAAATTATATCCACGTAAGCAGCAGCAGCAGCAACACCAGCCGTACCAGCCAGTCAGTCAGTCTATATACGTCCTGCGGGAATTAAAACCCAAAGAAGTGCTCCTCCTGTCTCACAAGATGAGAGACTGCAACTGGTCGGTCCAAAAATCCCTGTCCATGGTGGTGGTGATGGGATGGGGTGGTTTAGTCTGTATGTCTGTCTGTGAGTCGGTCGGATTGGCTGCCTCTGTCTGTCTGTCTGTCTGTCTGTGGCAGTTGGTCTGTCTGTCTGTCTGTCTGTCTGTCTGTCTGTCTGTCTGTCTGTGGCAGTTGGTCTGTCTGTCTGTCTGTCTGTCTCACCGCACCAGGAGTTATATAGCTCAGTCTCTCTCTGCTCTCGCTTTTTTTCCACTGCCTATACTGCCCCTGCAGCTACTCTGCAGTGATACAGAGAGAGGGGAGAGACAGAGAGAGAGAGAGAGAGAGAGAGAGAGAGAGAGAGAGAGAAAGGGGTGGGGGGGTGAGGAGCTCGAGCCCCCTCCCTCTCTCTGTGTATGTAGACGCTTTGACTGTTTCCAGATGTGAGCGAAAGAATGAAAAAAAGAAAACCAAGGGGGTGGGTGATGGGGAAAAGGGGGTGGAGGGGAGGATGGGGGAGTGGGCTGGGGGGGCAGGCTGGTATCCAGACATCATCATGTTGATGATGATGGCAGAGAAGAGGAAAAAAAGGAAGAGGGAGAAGAATATGGAGAGGGGAGAAAGAGAGAGGCAGAGAGTAAAGGATAAAGAAAAGAGAGAGAAGGAGAGAAAGTCTGGTGAAGAAAGAATGAGAGGTGACAGCAAGCGAGAAAGTGCAGGGGAAGAGAGAGCAGGGGCGGATATAGGCATGGGCATGGGGGGGGGGATGTCCCCCTAAATGCCCTGACTGCCCCACCAAGCGCGATGCCATGCAAAACAACCCATGATGGAGTTATTAAAGTGCTCATATTTAAAATGATGTGAAACACGACTACTGCTACTAACCAACTACAGTTATCTCACCACTAAACCAACAGCATTTCATCATTGAAAACAGAAAACTCTGAGTCAGACCTTTAGCTTTATGCATGCTGCGTGTCTGTTGCAACTTCAACAACAACTGATGTTATCATTGATGCTTTACTTGACTAATAAAAGTCCTGTAACTGAAAATGGTAAGGGGTTCGCCTGTGGTGCGAAGCGACACAGGCGATGAAGTCGCCCGCATACCATTTTCTCTTGCCCCCCCCCCCATCGGGAAATGTTACATCCGCCCCAGAGAGAGAGAGAGAGAGAGAGAGAGAGAGAGAGAGAGGATTGATATTTTTCAGAGAGAAAGTAGAATGGATGGTATAAAAAAGCCAGGTGGGTTCGCCAGGAATAACAGATTTCCGTTCAAAAAAAGTGCATCACCGCGAGACAAAATGCAGGATTAAGATTTATTTTCCAGTCTGATCTGAGGTGAACGGAGGATACCGGTCGAAAAAGTTTTTGGACTTACAGTAAGAGCAGGTTTCCCCCAACATCTGGAGCCACTCAGTCCAACACACTGCTGACACAGTCAGGGGATCACAGTTTGACCGCTCTTTAAAGAACTACGTACGCTGTGGTCCGTTGATGTAAACCACATGCATGTTTACCATCCTTTTCTCTTTGCGGCAAATATCGTTCATCATGCACGTTGGCACCAGCAAATCAAATGCCTGGGTGATTGCTCAGATGTATACTAATCAATGCTTTTATTTGTCTTTCTTTCTTGTCTTGCGCAATATTTGTGTTTACACAGCATGCACTCAAAATTGTCCATTCATTGTCATTGGCATTTGATGTTTGTGTCGGACAAAGTTTGTGTTTTCCACATGTGAATCTGCAGATGTGCAGATGTGTTCTGTTAAAGTGTCCTCAAACTATGCGCTGGAAATGGATTTTTCTGTATTTCTTTTTAAATTATATTAATAATCAATTGATTGTGATCCTTCCTGGATCAATGGAATTTTTACCTTCTTGGTCACAGGTTAAGAATTGCTGGAATAGATACGGTAGATAGAATAGAACAGAAACCACTGAATATATTTTAAGGCCAATCAAGGCTGGAAACCAGTCAAACCATTATCCATACAGAGTCCAGAATCCAGATACCACAGAGGGAAAATAAATAAACTTTATACAAAGTGTAGTTTCAGCCAAAGCGAGCCGATTGGCCAGAGACACGTTCCACCATGCTGATAACTCCCAGATGTGCTTTGTTGGTTGCCATGCCGACTCTTGTGGTAACCAGGGGGGCCTGTACAGTGAGAGCGCTCATTTTCTCCATGTGGTTCTTTTTCTCATCTCTCGTTTGCTTCTGGACAAAGCTATTCGGTCAATACACGACGTGCTGATTAACCACTTTCAACCTGGCATACCCTAATGTGGGCAATGTCATTGCAGGAAAACCTGTTCCAAAAAAATGAAGGAATTCATTAACTAATTTAAAACATTTTTTACGTAGAAATAGAAATCACACATTGAAGTGGCTAAGCCATGGCCTGACTTTTACGTCATACAACAAAAGACAACAACAACAACACTACTGAACGCAAAACACACAAATGATTCAGCTTGGGATAACGTAAAATCTAGGGGCGGGGGGGGGGGTCAGCTCTCATAAACATCAAGATTAACTAAAATTCAAGTAGTTTGAGCAATGTATTCATATTAGAAAAGACGTGCACCTTGTAATTTGTGCTTTTGAATACTTTTTAATCAGCCCAATCTCACCCCAAATCGTATAAATAGCACAGACTGAAATCTGTACCCTCAGTCCGTTCATTTATTACAGTTGTGTGATGGAGGTGTGCCTTTTATAAATGCCACAAACCTGAAAGTTTCAGGCTGGAGGAATTTGGGTTTTTAAATATTTGCTATTCTGTCCATAACACATCGCTCAGTGGTGCTTCTTGGTGCTCAAATTCAGTAGAGACAGCACTGCTCTGTCATCATCAGTCGTCAGTATTGTATGAATGGACTTATTACAGTATCCTATGAACGGAATTTTGGTTCTATTTGTAGGTTACCTACGGAAAGTGCCTCCATGGTATCCATACCATTATGAGATTGGGTTATTTTAATAGCAAGAACTCCAGTATTTTTAACTCAAGTGCAAAAATGACAGAGCAACTTTCACTTATCACGTTGAGTCATACTTGACCAGGAGCTTTGAGTACACTTGAGTGCTGTCCATACTGACTGCCCTCTCTCTCTCGCTCTCATAAATGTCATCCTGTTTTGTTTTGCACACTGTTTTGAACGGCGGCCAGTTGATGGAGGGATGGAGGGATTGATGGACAGAGGGGGGAAGCACGGGACGAGAGGGAGAGAGGTAGAGAGGAGGAGGAAAAAGGAGGGATAGAAAGGAACACTGGCATGTGAGGGCAGGTCGTGGGAAAGACGCGCATGCACCCCAGGGGACAACACACGCGCGCATGCGCGCGCGCGCTGCGCGCACACACACACACACACACACACACACACACCACACAGACACACACACACACACACAGACACACACACACACACACACACACAGAGACACTAGCACAAAAAAATCGTTCAGCCCACACATGGGATATTATTGATGCTATTTCTGCTTCCTCCATATTTGTAGTTCCTGACCCCTTTCTGTGTGTTAGCTCTAAGGTTCAAATGGTCCCTGGGAGGCTGGGAACCACACACACACACACACGCGCACAAGCGCACACGCACAGCATGGTGTCCTGTGTGGGAAACTACACAAAAAACAACACAATGCTGTTGTATGTCCTCTATAATCTGATTAACTGTCCATACCTTCATAATCACAAACTAGATTTAGTGCGTATACCAGATTCACCTGTTTTCCAGGCAATAGCTCTGCCCTAGATGTTGTCTAAACCAGTAGTTCTTAAACGCCTTCAATGACCCTGTTTGCTTAATATGGCTAAACAGATCTTGATGCTATATCAAATAATGTGAAGCCTCTGGAACTCCTCAAAGCCCCCCCCCCCCCCCAACACACACACACACACACACACACACACACACACACACACACACACACACACACACACACACACACACACACACACACACACACACACACACACCACACACACCACACACACACACACACACACACACACACACACACACACACACACACCAGGACCCTTGGCATTCCCCAGACAGCTCCAATGTGATCTAGACTGGATTGTGGGTTCTTACCCTTCACCATTACATACAGTAAATGAGTATCAGTGTATGGACAACATAAGCACTGCACCTAGGCTACAAGCAGTGTAACGCCAGGGCCGCGCGCGCGCGCGCGCACACACACACACACACACACACACACACACACACACACACACACACACACACACACACACACACACACACACACACACAGTTTGTATATACCATATACCAACCCAGCGTGGGGAGGATGGGTGGCTGTCTGGCTGACTTCATGCTAATATTGATGTACTGTACATTGTTATTCATGAGTATGCGAGTGAGGTGCACACGTGCACGTACATATATGTCTGTGTGGGGGTGGGTGGGTGTGCGTGTGACTGCTCCGAAAGTAAAGAACTCACCAAAGTAAGTCTTCTATGCATGTTAAGATAAATAATTGTGTTTTCAATGTGAAAACATACTGTATTTGAAGTTGAACACATTATTATTATTATTTATATTTTACATTGAGTAGATTTTCGGTGGTCTGGGTTTTTCTGGCTCTGATTTTCCTGCTGAATGTGATGTCACTTTCTGCAAATCCCATGTGTCAATGGGATTTGTCAGCAGATGTCTCTGTTTCCACCGTTTTGCCTGTTTTCACTGCAGCTTTCAAAAGGCTTCCACACCCACACAGAAAATCCACTGAAAGTTTGAAGTTCAACTTTTCTGGGGCGTAATTGAGATCACAAAACGTAAAAGATAAGTACACCCGGCTACGGTTTGTATACAGCATCATCAGCAACATTTCAATATCTTCCTCTGGAAGTAAGAGTCATATAAACTGAGTGGAAACAATACTTCAATCCATTGTTTAGTTAACCAACTGTGCAATGGCTATATCATGACACTTCCTGTTCACTCGACCAATCGCGCGTGTCTGCGGGCCTATACCAGCCAATCAGGCACAAGGCATCCATCCTTTCTGAATGACTATTGACAATATTGACCCAGTGATGGATATCTCATTATCCATGTCACTGACAAACACACACACACGTACACTCGCCCTGACAAATATATACAGCGCGCGGCGCGCACACACACACACACACACACACACACACACACACACACACACACACACACACACACACACACACACACACACACACACACACACACACACACACACACACACACCACACACACACACAGTAGTTGACCACCATGACACACAAGTGGCAGGGACAAATAGGTCTGCATGTCCCCTTGCTGTGACACAAACCAGAGCCACGCTTCCTTCACACACAGGGGCGGATCTAGGCATGGGCATGGAGGGGGGGCAATGCCCCCCTAAATACCCTGTCTGCCCCCCCAAACACGATGCCATGCAAAACAACCCAAGATATTTCAAATTAAAGTGCTTATATTTAAAATGATTTGAAGCACTACTATACTAACTAACTACAGCTGTGGCACCACTAAACCAACAGCATTTCATCATTGCCCTCCAACATGTTCTCTTGCCCCCCCAAATGGAACATGTTAAATCCGCCCCTGGCTATGCTTCCCTCACACCAGTGTGACAGGAAGCACAACACACTCATTTGCAGTGATGGGCAAGTGACGGCTGAGCTACTAGTTAGTTTCCATAAACTGTAACTGAGCTACACTTTCAAAATAAAGGTTGGCTGTGGAGGGCAGTAAGTGAAAAGGCTAACCCTTTGTGGTAGCACTACTGAACATGGTTGATTTTTTTACCTGGACAATCTCACACACACACACACACAACCTACTCAAGACCGCTCAAGACCTACTTTATGCACTTGCTTTTAATTTTTTCCACTGTAATGCATTTAATGTTCTATGTCTCATACTACGTTGTATATCCTCTCACTGTATTGCATTTTTAATGTTTTGCGCCTTGGAGGGGAGGGGGGGGGGGTAAAGATACGGCCAGAAACTCTACATCTGACCTCAAACCCTTAGATCTCCAGAATTAGAGACTACTATACTGCTACATGTAAAATGTTCTGTTTTTTCACAAGAGGACCTCTACTGCGGTCATACCTACCATCATTCATCACTGAAAATGTCTATATTTGGGAGCTGTAGTTGTGGTCAACCCTATAGAGCTGGGCAGTCCCTCCC
>CM076987.1:21192316-21302316 GCA_039105355.1 Benthosema pterotum
GCCTGGCGGCTCTCCAGAGACAGGACCCCTACATCAGCAGCATAGTGGACGTGGCCAGCCAGGTGGCGCTATACACCTTCAACAGCAAGGCCAATGAATGGGTGAGTTCAGAGCCTTCTTTCTTGGACAGTGGACAGAGTTGCGCCAACTCCGTTCACTTCCTGGGACCAGTCCAATGGCGGCTAATATGAGAATGGGGACAAGTCCTTTTTTGGTTTTAGATCAGTGGTTTTCAACCTTTTTGATACCAGGGCCCACTATTTATTTAGTTTGTGCCACGGGCCACCATTTGATGGCATTTTAGCCCCACAGACCCCAAAACTAAAGATTTCCTTTGCTTTTTAGCTACAATTCCAGGCTGGATTTGGGAAACAAAACATACAGATGTTGCCAAACATTCATATAAAAAAAATGACCATTAATCTTCTACATTCTCTAGTTGTGTAGACTTGGGCTAATTCAGATGGTGAATATTTTAATTCTTGAGAGTGTAAATCAAATTTCTTTCATTTTTTCCTGGTTAACCAACTGTTAATTTAGCTGGGGACCACCTGGAACTTTCTCAAGGACCACTGGTGGTCCCCGGGCCACTGGTTGAAAACCACTGTTTTAGACAGTAACTGACTGTAACAAACCATAACAAACATTACAGAGACTTTAGTTGCTATTGTACAAGGCTGTGAAACAGTTGACACATTGCACCTGACCTCGTGCTCAAAATGCCTCTTATTTTCGCTGCCCTGGTTGAACAGAGCCTACTAGAAGGCTCTGTGGTTGAAAACAATGTACTGCATTTCAAGCTCTAGTTTGCGCCCTTTCATAAACGGCGCTCGAGCGCTCAGTTTCTGACGCCTCAATGTCGCAACTCTTCTCTGAGATAGTTGGCTCTTCAACGAGTCCAGGCACGTGCACATAGTAGACAATCAACGGGAACGTCATCCCTTGCCCTTCTAACTAATCTGTAAAACAACAACTGCCCTTTCCAGGCCACAAATGCATCATTTAGGCCTACTATGGCGGAAAGAAATGCAAATGCCCACTCTGTCAGCCTACACCGAGTGTTACAACCATTACAACCACGGTGTTAAACAATGTTAAACTCACCAACGGTGCAGCTTCTGTTTTGTAGAAAACGCTACTGTAGAAACACGTTACAAGCGAGTGTGGAAGCACGTGTGTAGAATGAACCTGCACCAGCTGCATCAAATTTGCACACAATTGCAGTAATCAGCAGCACTATGCGTTTCAGCACGCGCCAACGCACAAAGTTTCGCCAACTATTTTTTTTTCTCTCATATTTAAGTTTAGTTTAGTTTAACTTCATATCAGTTTGAACATTTTGATATTAACCTACAAGCCCGCCCACCTTTTTTGTATCAAGACCTCACGGTTAAAGGGCTAATAAGAGAAATAGGGCCTATACTTAAATGAACAAACAAATAAAAACAGCTTAAATGTGTTCTTCATTTCAATAATGGCAAATCTTTCCTCAGTAGGTAATTTGCTCCTGGCTCAACTTCTCAAGTTGATGTTGTCATATATCCAACCATGTGTGATCTAACCCTATGGAATATTCTAATAAAAAAAAAAACATAATACTGTAGTATAGTACTGTTCTGTATTTGTTGTATGTTGCTGGACCCCTAGCCCAAGACATTGGACTCTCTAGAGAGGTTTTTACGATTCTGACATGATCACTCTACGATAGTCCAAGACCGGCTATCGTATTTCCACGCGGATTTCGCCTTTTCCGCAAATAGTAGCTCTTACGGTGCACCAATCCCACATGTAAAAGGCTGAACATAAGCTTCCACCCGTCCGACGCCGCTACGGCAAAAGATTGTACGACGTAGAGTCGTAGTTTTTAATAAATAAAATGTTTTATTCCACTCAGTCTGTTGATGTTTTTTTTCCACTCGGTCCGTCCGGAAGCTGCCATCTTGGAAGGAGGGCAAAGGGGGGGTGGGGGTGCGCCATAACCAATGGCAGCTCAGCGGCCCTCCCACTCCCCTCCCCCACCCCCCTCCTCCCGGGGTGAGGGACGGGGAGGGGAGTGAGAGTGTGTGGGGCGGAGGAGGGGAGTGAGGGGTGGGGGGAGGGGAGTGGGAGGGCCGCTGAGCTGCCATTGGTTATGGCGCACCCCCACCCCCCCTTTGCCCTCCTTCCAAGATGGCAGCTTCCGGACGGACCGAGTGGAAAAAAAAACATCAACAGACTGAGTGGAATAAAACATTTTATTTATTAAAAACTACGACTCTACGTCGTACAATCTTTTGCCGTAGCGGCGTCGGACGGGTGGAAGCTTATGTTCAGCCTTTTACATGTGGGATTGGTGCACCGTAAGAGCTACTATTTGCGGAAAAGGCGAAATCCGCGTGGAAATACGATAGCCGGTCTTGGACTATCGTAGAGTGATCATGTCAGAATCGTAAAAACCTCTCTACGAGAGTCCAATGTCTTGGGCTACTGGACCCCCATGAAAACGAGATGGTTCATCTCACTGGGGATATCCTTTGCTCAATTAAGGTTATTACATAATACTTCCTAAAGTTAATATGAGCATCAAAGTAATACTTGCACATCACTTAAGGACAGGGCTTGACACCAACACTTGCCCGCTTGCCTGGGGCAAGTAAAAAAAATGGTGGGGCAAGTGAAGACTGCTACCTGGTTGCCCGATCGGGCAAGTGTGCAACTTAGTGCACTATAACACAACACAAGATAAATTTGTCTTGAAGGCAGTCATTGCATTCTGCCTCTGTGTCTTTCCCTGCTTTCTGGCTATCTCTACCTATCTCTCTTCCAGGTTCATTTGGTTCCAAACTATCATTTTGCTGGGGTCAGGGGCCACTGGGTCTGTGACCACTATGGGCTTCATTTTTACGTTCTCAAGAGTTACATCTGGTTAACCAACTTAGCTGGGGACCACCTGGAACCCTCTCAGTGACCACTGGTGGTCCCCGGACCGCCTGTTGAAAACCCCTGGTTTAAAGCATCCAAGTAGTAGTAGCAAAATTTACAATATATTTTTGGGGGGCAAGTGACCATGACCTGAGGGCAAGTAGAACCTGACTTGCACTTGCCCGATGGGCAAGTGCCTCGGAGACCTTAGTGTCAACCTCTGCTTAAGGACATACCGTATGTCATCAACTTGTGCACGGAGCAGCTCCTATTGGGTGAAAGATTCTCTATTTATGAGAGAAATAAAACGGTTAAGGTGCTCTTGTTTTTACTTTTTAGTTATAGAGGGCTCGTACAATGTTTTAAGGCATATTTGTCGTATGAACAAACAATCATTTTAATGCCATGGTGTTTTAGCACACAGCCACTGTATGTGTATGGGTTGAATTCTACCCTTAAAAACATGTAAAAGGTAACCAGCAATACGCTATGTATTGTGTGCTGTCATCCCAGTATATTGTTTCTGTAAGTGTGAGACATAATAAGTTTAAGACCATATTTGGGACGTCCCAAACACAGAAAAGTTAACAAGGGTCCTGGAAGTTGCTAACCGGACAAACTAACATCTGACTTCCTGGAATCAGTCCCATCGCATATAGAACTGTTCATTCCACTGTGTAGCAATTATACACATTATTCTCAAATTCGAACTATTTTTATTTCCAGTTCCATAATAGTTCCAACTTCCATACTACGGTAACTCTTGATGGAACAGTCATGGCTGTTCCATTTGGAACAGACACTTGATTCACAGACCAGTAAGGGGTCCATTTGTACACTCTGAATTACAGTGAACCTTTAGGAATCTTTCAATCAAATGGAAAGATGGAGGGAATTTTAGGGAATCGTCTTAAATGATCATTTGACCTACTGTCCGATGTGTGAGGATGCTTGTTGAAAATATTTCACTGTTTTGTTTGTGTAGGAGAAGACGGACACAGAGGGAACACTGTTTATCTACACCAGGTAATGAAGAATACAAATTTATGCATGGATTATAACATCAGGGCTTGACACTAACACTTGCCCGCTTGCCCGGGGCAAGTAAAAAAAAATGGTGGGGCAAGTAAAGACTGCTACCTGGTTGCCCGATCGGGCAAGTGTGCAACTTAGTGCACTATAACACAACACAAGATAAATTTGTCTTGAAGGCAGTCATTGCACTCTGCCTCTGTGTCTTTCCCTGCTTTCTAGCTATCCACAATTCCAGGCTGGATTTGGCAAATTAACATACACATCAAAATGACCATTAATCTTCTACATTCTCTAGTTGTGTAGACCTGGGCTAATTAAGATGATGAATTTTAACTCTTGAGAGTGTAAAAATGAAACCAAATGGACCCGCAAGGGTCCATTTGGTTTCATTTTTACGTTCCCAAGATTTACATCTGCAAAATTTACAATATATTTTTGGGGGCAAGTGACCTTGAGCTGAGGGACTTGCACTTGCCCGATGGGCAAGCGCCTCCGAGACCTTAGTGTCAACCCCTGGATTATAACATTAATGCCAGATATTAAATCGTCACATTCCGTCCGTCCACAGATGGACGTAATGCAAAACATACTCTCAGACAATTATAATGGGTTTGATTTGTATTGTCTTAGATTATAGTTATAAGCAAAGTTAAAATAGTGGATATTGCTATTAGTACACAGTATATACACAATACATGCTTACTTACAACAGTAAACAAACTACAGAACCACAATACAATGCCAGGCTGTTCATTCATATTATTACAAGGGTAATACAAAAACAGCCAAATAGTTTCCACTTGGTATCAGGGTCTTGCGTGGCCTGCTCTACGTTTATTTCACATATATGGTTACCTCACTGTTTTTCATATCAACCAGCAGGTCCCCGAAATAATGAACTGTATGTATTAGGACTGCAACTAAAGATTATTTTCATAATTGATTTATCGGCCAACTATTTAACCGATTCATGGATTAATCGGATTATGACTCTTATTTAGCTATCACCTTAACAGGGGATTCCACTTAGTTTCATTTTTTTTCCCGAGCGTGTACAAATGTGAACCAAATGGACCCGCTAGGGTCCATTTGGTTCACATTTGGAAAACAAAGATGTTGAAAATGGCTGAAATTTGTTACACTTAACACTGGAAAAAACTATGGTTAATTGGGAAAATGGGTAAAAAAAAAATGATTGTGATTAGTTGACAAAGCGATTCGATTACGATCCATCGATTAATCGTTGCAGCCCTATTGGTTTGTATTGGAATCGCTCCTGAGAATATTTTGACTGTCATAGGAATTAAAACATGTCACTGACACACATCTGCATCACTGCAGACACATCATACTCACCATACTCATCTGGACAGACGCATCCATTCTTGGTTGTTGTTCTCTAACTAAAAGTACGTATTTCTATTTCTGCGTGTGTCTTTGTGTGTCAGACTGGCATCTCCCAGACATGGTTTCACCATCAGGAACAGACTGCGTCCGGAGAACCTGACCGAACCAATCACCAAAGACCTGGACTTCCAAGTCCAGGATCCGTTCCTGTTGTACCGCAATACACACCGTATGTACCACACACACACACACACACACACACACACACACACACACACACACACACACATGCACATGCACATGCACATGCATCCGTCTGTTTATCTGTCTGTCTTTCTGTTTGTCTGCTGTCTTCTTGTCTATTGGCAGACAAAATGGTGTGGGTACAGTAAAGTTGTCGCCACTGGGCAGCCAGCCAGTGCAACAGGCAAGGCAAAGCATTTGAATATTTCAATTCAACATGATTTACACTGAACATAAAGCAAAGGAAACACAATTATACAATGGAACATACAATTGGAACATGTTTACGTCGAGGACCCTAGAATATATATTTTTTTAGAATCAGCCAGAGGTCTAAAATAAGAGGGAAATGAGAAATTCTTTTCACAAATCCCCCATCTGAATATTTCAGTAACACATAACACATCACATTGCGACATATTGTGAGCTTGCAGATTGGCTGTTTTCGAATTGCCAAAGTATAACGTATTACAAGAGCTCTTGAGCCCCCCAAAACCCCACTTTGAGAAGCAGTAGTGTAAAGCACAAACGGAGATGACAGATGGCACGGTGTGTGTTCTGGGTTAGGGCCATATAAGGAACAGAGACATTGTACTGTCTAACGGTAGGAGCTGTCTGTCCCCCCGGCAGCAAACAGCCATTATAGATTAGATAGACATGACACTCAACTGATAACATAAACACGCACACACACACACACACACACACACACACACACACACACACACACACACACACACACACACACACACACACACACACACCTCTACATTCCACATTCTTTAGTCCTCTCACTCTGTTCCTCTGGCTTCGTCTTATGCAAGGACGCATCCTACTATAGGCAGGGTGCATTTTTAGGAATCTGGTTTGTCCGATCACGTGTTGTATCGAAATAGTGAAAATAGCTCACAATGTGTTGCACTGTTGCAACCTCACATTGTAACATCGCAGTAGTTTTATTTTATCAATCTACCGATTTATCGATTTTTCTTTATTATTGATTAAATGGATTAGTTTGATTACATATTGCACCCCTGCTTGATTACCGTGGAAATGGGAGGCACAGCAGTACTGAAGCCACATGACCTTTGTAAGGTGTCTCAGAACAGTATCTAACAAGAAATGCCAAAAGTCGAGTACACCTGAGGACCATAGGCACCAAGCAAATTTGTTATTACCACAGTCACCAGGATTTTGTGTGTTAATTTTAGCCTTACTGTCTGTCTCTGTGGCAGTGTTTACACTTCTGACTAATGCAGTAATCAATCAATCAATCAAACATCCGTCTACCCCAGAGCTTTTCAACCTTTTTGACCCCAGGGACCACTATTCATTCTGCATTTGAGCCACGGACCACCATTTGAAGACACTTTAGTCCACATACGCAAAACTAAAGATTTTTTGGGAAACAAAACAGGCAAAGATAGATCAAAAATCACAAATCTTCTACATTCTCTAGTTGTGTAGACTTTGGGCTACTTCAGATGATGAATATTTTAACTCTTGAGAGTGTAAAAATGAGACCAAATGGACCCGAAAGGGTCCATTTGGTTTCATTTTTACGTTCTCAAGAGTTACATCTGGTTAACCACCTTAGCTGGGGACCACCTGGAACCCTCTCAGGGACCACTGGTGGTCCCCGGACCACCTGTTGAAAACCCCTGGTCTACCCGTATTAAATGGAATGCTATGCGAGAATCCCACAGGAGTGGTTCCCAAAATGAGGTCCAGGATCCTCTGAGAGAGTACACAACATATCTTCTCGAATTACGGAATGAGTGACTGAGTGAATGGATGGATGGATGGATGGATGAATAAATGAATGAATGAGAATGTTATTAACAGCTTGCCTTGTAGATGTAACGTGCAATTCACAAGGCCGATAACAGCACCAGTAAAGCATTACATTTGTTTACAATTATGGCCACCATGAACATTTCATCAAGAGCCTCTGGCCAAATGCCATGTATGTTAGCAGTTGTATTTGGATCAGTTACAATGTTTGTGTTGAACGTATTTATAAGTAATAAAAACATGGTGCCAAACGTTCTTGAGAGATATTCCTCGTCCCAATTCATAGTGGCTCACTACCCAAGTTGGATCCATCGGTTGTGACCCAGAGGTGACCCACCTGACCGTATATCCTGCGTTGTGTGTGTGTGTGTGTGTGTGTGTGTGTGTGTGTGTGTGTGTGTGTGTGTGTGTGTGTGTGTGTGTGTGTGTGTGTGTGTGTGTGTGTGTGTGTGTGTGTGTGTGTGTGTGTGTGTGTGTGTGTGTGTGTGTGTGTGTGTGTGTGTGTGTGTCGTGGAATCTAATCAGCAGACAGATATGCGGCTCTCAGAGGAGCTGTGGCTGCTGGCACACAGTAGCCCTCTGGGGTCTAAAAATACATGCAGAGATACCGCAGGCCTCACAAACACACACCAAACTCCAGGGAAACGGAGAAGCTCTGCTCAGGCTGTCTTGTTCTCGCTCGCACAATTTAGCGCGCTTTGTTGCATACCACTCTCTGCGACCACTTTAGCCTGGCATTCCTATTTTGGACATTGCTGTTAGGGGTTAGTCGTACTTTATCCGATCTTAGTGATCTACGATGCATTGCATCGTGAATGGCAATTGTTGTTGGGACTTTCTAGACAGGCTATTTTTGCAGTGACAGGAAGTTTCACATCCAGGAAACTTTCCAACAAACCGTTAATAAGCCCAAGGGTCTAAAGAGACTTGAGGGAAACTTGAGCTCTCCTTTTTTAGAGTGTGTGGACGCAAGGCCACCTCAGACAACATTGCCTCTGGGGTGGCAGTGGCTCAGGGGTAGAGCCACTGAATAGGTTGCCAGTTCGAACCCGGGCTCCCCCAGAGTTAGTGTCATCCTTGAGCAAGACACTAAATGCCTAATTGCTACTGGGGTTGTGCCTTGCATGGTTTACACCACTACAAGTGTATGGATGTTTGTGCGAATGGGTGAAATGTGATGCACAATCTATGTAAAGCACCTTGGATAAAAGGTGCTATATACAGTAAATGCACCATTTACCATTTAAGCCAATGTGATAATCACTGCTTGGCCAGGCCTCTTATACACCGGGTGCGGGTGTGAACCGGTTCAGTTCTTTTTGTTTTTAGTCCAGGAGTCAGATCTTTAAAATTGGAAATTGAATTAATCTTCCTATATTAAATTGCTATCGCCATGAAACTTCCCCAGTTGATTACTTACACAAAAACAATGACTTATTGGATCAAATTATATTTTGAGTATTAGGAATTATATAGAAAAATATGCAATAAATATAAAATATGAAAGCGCAACTACAACTACTGAGGAAGGCTTATCATGTATTAATTTACTTACATTGATCAGTATAAACAGTATAAACAACTTAATGTAGGTATTAGCACTTACTTTGCCAGCACTTTTTATTTCTTTTTTTAGGTAGCTAGTGCCAGCGGTCCATGTTTTAGGACGGACAAGTTAGATCGGCGCACACAGGATCTAATTTCTGGTACGTCTCATATTTGGATCCCTCAGCTGGCAGCTGAGGGACCATAGCGATACTAATCAAAGACAGACGTAGATCAACTTCAATGCCAACTGTCGTAACTATTATTTGATATTATGGTAAGATTGACGTAGATCAGCTGAAATGGCAGATTAACTGTTAATCAATGTTCCAATTCTGGATGATTGGCTCCTGGACTAAAAACTGGTTCTGAGCTGAACCGGTTTCCAGCTGGTATAAAAGTGGCCACAGACATTGAGACAGACACATTTGGTGAGCACCAGAACCCGTCATGAGGACTGGTTGAAAAGATGTGGGAGCGTGCTTTTAACCGTGTCCTACCTCCAGGCCGTACGTAGGTGTATCCCAGCTCTGTCTCTGACACCAGCTGACCTTTGAACCTCACTTCAGGTTCCTCCAACAGCCTCTGATGTCGGTTCCTTCTCTGGAACAGACCCCTAAACATGGCTGCTCCAGTAACACAGAAAACACACACAGACGTTAGTATACTTTGAGGACATCAGAATTCTAGTACACAATTGTATAAAATGTTCTCTTTACCTTTTCCTTGTTTCCATTTTAACACTGAACACGCTGCGACATGTGAGTTTGTTTGTGCACCCAACTACCCAACCCATTATATCAGTGGCTTTCAACCTTTTTATTACTAGTGCCCACTATTTATTCACCCCAAAAACTAAACATTTCTTTTGCTTTTGTCCACAATAACAGGCTGTAATTCAGAAGCAAAACAGTCAAACATACAGATAAAACATCAATCTACATTCTCTAGTTGTGTAGAATTAGGCTAATTCAGATGATGAATATTTTAACTCTTGAGAGTGTAAAATGTTGTCGCTCTCAAAGAGTTACATCTGGTTAAGCAACATTCCATCATTTAGCCTGGGGACCACCTAGAACCCTCCCAAGGGCCACCTGTTGAAAACCCCTGCATTATTATAAGTAGTCTAAGTCAGTCCTTCAATTCACCTGAATGTTACTTGGGATTTCTCCAAGTTGAGGAAACAAACTGAAGTGTTGTCGGTGGCCGGCGTTCAGTCGTCGACTCAGTAGCTGATCCTTTTATGCGAGCTGTTTCTGGAACACACACCGTCACCGAAAGTAAACGAAAACGATAGTTGTTTGGTTTTCGGTGTGCAGAAGGAACGATTCCTCACACCGGTGAGTTCCCTCTGATAGGACAGATGACTCGACTTGTGTGTCTGCACGGCTCTTTCTTCAGTACTACAGCGTTGTTGAATCTAAAAAAGTTCCTCCAGGTTGTCTTGTCTTGGTTGATAGTCCAGGTCTCCTTTTGTGCTGTCAGATGTGATTTTTCTTCCTACAATTGTGAGTTTATAGAAGCCCCAGGGAGGGGAGAATAGCAATAAAGTCGATAACCATATCTGTCACTGTAATGTACAAAATCATCTCATCAACTATTCCATTCACTTCGCCTTGATAAAATGTTTCTAAAAAGATATATACAATATATTCAACCTTTTTGTGCTCCTCTTGAAAACAAAGATTGCAGCTATCCCTCAGAGCCGGTCTCAAGTTGTTTAAAGAGCAGTCTCTGGGGAGCTGGAGGACAGCGTTCTTGTGGATAAGCGATGGGAGTCTTTTCCTCAAAGCACAGCTAATCCTTCAGCACGCAGCCACCGGCAACACAACTACTCCTATCTGATTTCTTCTACCAAACACAGCCAGTGCAGGGCAAGATTTTGACAGTAGCCAGTTCCAGGGAGGACCTTTTAAACTTGGAGGTAGGACTGTCACAAGTTGTGCATGATGCTGATCGTAGAATGACGCAGAGCTGACCCACAACACTGACATATACAATCTCCATACACTGTTAGTGGTTCGGAATTCCGTCTAGGCATCTGCCCTCGCTGGTCTTGGATCAGATCCAACCATCTTCTCTACTGTCTGTCTCTCCTACCCAAGTCTCTCTCTCCCCTATACTGTCTCCCTCTCCCTCTCTTTTAAAATGAACTTGCCCCTAAGAGCCTTAATTTTATTAAATTGAAATCTAGTGCCGGTTCATCACAGTACAGTTGTTACCGCCATGGCTTCCACAGACGTAGTCCTCCTCACTGACGTAGCTGCAACAAGTGACATTCTTCTCCATTCCGGGGGGCGTGGCCCGGATCCCTGTGGCGTCGTCGTTGTTCAACTCGCTGTGTCGCTCAGACACTGGTCACTACTACTGCCATAACTTCCAGTCTCACTTCCAGTGCGCGTTCCAGAGTTCACGGGACAAGGCTTTGCTGTAACTTCCACTGTTACTTACAGTTCGAGTTTTCAGAGTTCACACGACAAGACTTTGAAGGGATTTAGGATCCTTTCCTATAACTTCCGGTGAGGGTTCTCCCCCTGTTGGGATTGGCGGTTTGGATGACCTCTCTCTGCGTCCGCTGTCTGCCAGCGGTCACTGTGTGTGTGTGTGTGTGTGTGTGTGTGTGTGTGTGTGTGCACGCCGATTTCAGCCACACTGCTACCAAACACATGACATCATTCTACGGCCTCTCTTTCTCTACCCCTATCCCCATTTATGAAGGGCACTTAGCTGTTCTGGTCCAATCAGAAAACAGTTGTAGCTATGGGAACATTTGGTCAACTTGGTTTTAGAAGTCTCTCTCGCTCTCTCTCTCTCTCTCTCTCTCTCTCTCTCTCTCTCTCTCTCTTGTCCCCCGTCCCCCTCCCACCCCGAGTGACTTATTTAGTCCTGGGACCGATTTTCCCAGGACTGACTGTCTGTGTGTGCGCTAATTCCAGCTGTACAACCCCAGGCTCAAAACACACACACTATAACATTCCTATACACACACATACACACACATGCACACACAGGCACACACACACACACTCCAGTCGTTTCGAGGATTAGCTTTATCTTTAGTTGGCCTTTTCTGAGTGTGCGTGTGCGACTGTGCGTGCACGACGCCTGTAGGTGCGAAAGCAGGATGTTGTGTACCTTATCCAGCTGTCATCGCTTGTATTTCCCACAGAACATTCTCAAACTCCTCGTTTTTTCCCTTTTTCAAACTGTGTCCAGCAGCTTGGCTATATCAGCCAATCACTGGACCCCATTAGTTGCCAGGCAACAGACAATGAAGGTGATTAACATCGCAATGTGCTGTTAGGTGGAAGTATTATCTGACTGTGCCCGGGGCCGCTGTTATTGCAGTCCGGCAAAAACAGCTCATTTGTAAAATCGCTGTCCAAAAATGTTGATTCCCTCACAAGTCTAGTGCAACTAGTGCGTTGTGTAAGGTGAACAGGTGCGTGGTTTTAAAGCAAACAGCTGGAACAGCTTGGCGGGTCAGCCTGGGTTAATTTCATCTAGGTTCATTAATTGACTAATGAACCCACATGATATTGTTACTTTTTTTAGGACATGTTTTGGCGTCTTTCCAACAGACTTTAGGGCTTTACAAACGGGGAGTCTGAAATGCACGCATTATTGTGGCGATTTCACCAACGACTGCCACTTAGTGGTGACAAACGACAATCACGTAGTGTGGGAAAGAAAAAACTCACTTGATTGAGATCTGTGAGCAAGTAGACACTGCATTGAAGTACGATAAGAGTGCCCCTCGCTCGAATTATTTAATTCTTATGATCAAATTACTCTTTACTTGCAAAAGCAGATTGAAATGATTCTCATACAGAGCTTCTCTCTCTGTCTGTTTCCCTTCAAATCCCATGAGAACAATATTTATCTGTATTTGTGAGTCAAGTGCTTCATCTTCCTGGGAAACTAGTCTTTGTAAAGCTTGGATTTACAACTAGCTAAATGGCTAATAATAGAATATTTTCTGTACTGTTTACTGTATGTATGTCTGTCTGCACAGCATGCCGAACACTGATCTCAGAACAGCACAATGCTACGCTATTGTGACTTTTGAGTGTTTTATGTGTTATAACACTGATAATGAGTATTCTATCAATTCCTTTTTCGATTCAACAAGTATCGTGGGTTAAAACATCTATATTTATGAAAGCATAACATGAAACCTCTGTAATGGCTAAAAGGACTGATTTATGTTTTTTCATATTTTGCTTTTGCTTTTTTTTTTTTTAAAAGCGTCATTACTTACTGTTTTTACTGTTTTTTTTTTCTTTATGAAGGATTAACTCGATTTGTGCGAATCACAGTTCAAACAAGCCAAGAAGATAATGAATTTTCAACTGTTTTTCAGTGACGATCCGTGGGATCTGGTTCTACAATAACACAGACTGCGTGCGCATCGCTCAGAGAATAAAGATGTGAGTAACCACAGACAGAAAAATAAAATAAAATAAATGCACATATAACCCACATGCAGGTCGGATCAGTGTAGTGTGTTAATGTGTGTGTGTGTGTGTGTGCGTGCGTGCGTGTGCGTGTGTGTGTGTAGTCTGAGCCAACAGGAGCAGGTCTCGGATCAGTACCAGGACGGATGTGTGTCGCCTGAGCGAGGAGAGAAGGCCGTGGACATTCTACAGTTGCTGAACAAAGCGCGCACCGAGTACAACAGAGTAAGACCCCATAACTTAAAGAAGTGGTTCTTAAAAAATGCCACTGAGCCCTGTTTAAAGGTATATTCAGTGATTTCACTTTTTTTTGGATAATCCTCCCTACTATGCTTGGTGTCACCCATATACCCATATAAGGTCACCCCCCACTGTAGAGTGTGTGCGTGTACACATCCTGTAGGGTTTTTTACCTAAATCACTGAATGCCCCTTTAATCAATGATTCAAAAACCTCACATTGTGTCTGTTGTACACAGTATTTTTTTTTTTTTTTTTTTTTTTTTTGCAAAGATACAGACCCGCAACTCCGTAACCAGATGACCCCTAGGGGTCCCAGGACCTCGCGTTGAGAACCGGCAACAGTGGACTCCCTACACTAAACCTCATGAGAACAGAAAGAATTAGTTGTATGGGTAGCAATTAGGACCCCTAGTCCTACTTGGAACCACATTTTGACACACAACCCTAAACATTATGAGATGTAAGACCAAACATACTGTAATATGTGTGTACAAAGTACTGCTAAACCGAAAGCCTGTGTGGGAAAGGAAAAAACAACCGCCGCAGTGTCTCATGCCCGTTTTACGTTTTTCATCTACTCGGACGCTACATTCCTACATCTATGCCATTAATCTTGTAACATCCAAACAACTTCAGATTGTCGCGCATGCGAACACACTTTAAATCCCACCCACACACCCGGTAACTCGCACAATTAACTAATGGCTGTTGAGGCAAACCTTCACCCATAACATCCACAGTCACGGTGTGTGATTTGCTGCGTGTTTGATTTTCTGATCTCTTGGTGGTTTAGTGTAGGGAGTCCACTGTTGCCGGTTCTCAACGTGAAGTCCTGGGACCCCTAGGGGTCATCTGGTTAGGAGTTGCCGGTCTGCAACTTAGATAAACACCAAGGCTTTTACAGTGTTTAGAAATCTATCCATTTAACCCATTCTGAACGAGTCGAGAACCCCTTGAGATGTTTCAGTTAGTGAAAAAATATCAGATCTACAAGCTCATATCGTGCCACTGAGTGGTAGTGATATGAGCTTGTAGGTCTGATATTTTTTAAATATTGTGAAAACCTTACAGGAACCTAAATTTTAGAGACAAGATTTTTAGATTGAGGGACAACCTTTTAGTTACAGGGGGAAAAATAGTTCCCAGGATAAAATTTTAGTTCCAGAGATACTTTCAGTTCCATGGACACCCCCCAGGGGCCTCCAAGATAGTCCAGGAAAATGTTTTTACCTCTAGGAAATCCAAGAAGGTCTCTGGAACTGCATGTTTTCAGATTCAGAGGATGTTGGGGCTCCTTAAAATCATGAAATTTTGAAATAGTTGACCAGCACTAATGTATCAACATACTGTATGGTATATAAAACCCCGCCTCAAATTTGTTTTGTTTGTTTATCTAATATGGGTTAAGGTAGTGAGATTTTGTTGTCAAATATGTTTTAAATAGCTCAATATTCTGATAGCAATCTGATATGCATAGCATTCGCAGCAAATAGTGTTTGTTCTATAGCAGGTTTCTCCCTGTATCTCCAGCAATAGTTAACAGGTTTACCCAACTAGAGATGTGGGCCTAACTATGGCCCATCGCCCCGCTCCTATGCGTGTGGTGCTGAGAGAGCCATGCCACAGTCGCACTTCACTTTTTCCTTTCAGTGGAAACACGGTTGGCTATGAAATGACCTGTAACCAACTAAATCAGTGGTTTTCAACCTTTTTGATGCCAGGGCCCACCATTTATTCAGAATTTGAGCCACGGACCACCATTTGAGGACATTTTAGCCCCACAGATCCCACAACTAATGATTTCTTTTGCTTTTGTACATCTTCTAGTTGTGTAGACTTGGGCTAATTCAGATGATGAATATTTTAACTCTTGAGAGCGTAAAAATGAAACCAAATGGACCCGCAAGGGTCCATTTGGTTTCATTTTTACGTTCTCAAGAGTTACATCTGGTTAACCAGCTTAGCTGGGGATCACCTGGAACCCTCTCAGGGACCACTGGTGGTCCCCGGACCACTGGTTGAAAACCCCTGAACTAAATCATTCATACCCAACGACCTGCTGGCACCAACGCAATGCCTGGCCGAATGACTCAGGAAATGTGGCAATGGGAGTGGATCTTGTCTTTCCATAACCAATCACAGCCCCAGTCAGGGCTGGGGTGGGGTGTCGCCAAATTTGGCATGTTGTGTTCTACCGAAGGGGGGGGGGGGGACTCAATTGGGAGCCGCCGCACATTTCCAGTGCTAGTTCCATCCATCGCTCTATGCCAAGAAAAGCTTTCAGGCTAGTCTGTAACTGACTCAAATGAAACCTTGCCGATCAATTTGGTTCCATTTGTACACTCTCAGAGTTAAAGTAAGACTAAAACAAGATTCTCCCTCTCTGTCTGTCTCTCTCTCTCTCTCCCCCTTCTAGGTAGGAGGTAGTTCTGAACCAAAGCAGATAGGGGGCAGCAGTGTTCTGTATGGAAACCCAAACCTCATCAAACCCATCCCGGTTAAACCCTCCTCTCAGGTAATGGGCATGCACACCACACACACACACACACACACACACACACACACACACACACACACACACACACACAACACACACACACACACACACACACACACACACACACACACACACACACACACACACACACACACAAACAGTCTCTGTTTTATATGAATTAATTAGTTCACAGATCCCCCTTATATTGTTGCCTCTTAGAAAACTTTTACAAAGCCTAAAAGCCAAACAGGAAAGAAAACTTTTACAAAGCCTAAAAGCCAAACAGAAATTTAATTTCCTATTTCATTTTCAAATAAGATAAAACGTTAAAGTGGCTGTAATAGGAAACTAGGAATTATCCGACTTTGTTCTAGGTAAGATTTTTTCTATTGTACAAACTTTCAATGCTATATTACAGGTCAATACGTCATCATACTTTAGTTATTTAAGTGTGGTCTGCACAACCTTACATTTTACAATGTGATGCATCGTGATGAAATGTGATAAATATGCCAGTCTTGCATGGCAAAAACAAACACATCTTCTTCAAGCTGTCGACGGCGCATTGTGTTAGCTCATAGAGTGCTCTTTTTTTGTCACATTCTGAAGTAACCTGCAGAAATGGCAGCATATCCACTAGGGGTGGGGCGATTCATTTACCTCACGATACATCGATATTTCGGGTTCTGAATCGATTTATATTGCGATTCTTAATTATGCTGTGATTAGATATATTGCATTTTTGCCACAAATGACTGTGCTTTTATTATACTAGAACATTTTAAATGGGAGAGAAAAATCATTATCAAACACAACTTGATGATGTCATCAAGTTGTGTGTCATACTGTTGACTGTGGTACAACTACTGTACAGGTAGGTACAGAAAGTACTGTATTTTATAAACAAGGAGAATGGATTCACAACTTGCATTGTTCCAGAGTGAGGGCAAAGCGGACAACGAGTGTGTGTTGTTCTCCTGGGGGCACAACTGATGTATAACTGATTTGAATATATGACCCCTAAAGCCCAAATCACTTTTTGGGCATCCCAATTTGCATGCACAAATTATGGAAGCAACAATGAATTGGCTAACCATTCATATAGAGCAGGGGTTTTCAACAGGTGGTCCGGGGACCACCAGTGGTCCCTGAGAGGGTTCCAGGTGGTCCCCAGCTAAGTTGGTTAACCAGATGTAACTCTTCAGAGTGTAAAAATGAAACCAAATGGACCCGCAAGGGTCCATTTGGTTTCATTTTTACGTTGTGATATTCATCATCTAAATTAGCACCACTAATTAGGAAGTCTACACTGTTTTGATTGCAAAATCCAGCCCAGAATTGTGGACAAAACCAAAATAATTCCTTAGTTTTTGGTCTTTGGGGTGAAAATGTAATCAAATGGTGGTCCGTGGCTCAAATGCCGAATAAATGGTGGTCCTTGGTGTGAAAACCCCTGATATAGAGTGTCAGCTGATATTGGCAAATATGACGTCACACACATAGGTTCATCTTCTTGTGTTGTAAATTTATATCCTACAGTACATGAATGAATGTCTACTGAAATACTTTCATACAGTTAAAACGGCAGGGCGTAAGGGGTCAAGGGGGAATATTTTGGTTTCAACAAAAGCAAAACAAAGAAAAAATCATATTCCCAGAACCCCCAAATTGCTACACCCCTGTCAAATAACTGTATAGCCAGTCAACAAATATATAGGGGATACAAGTAGAAGGCCTAGTAGATGCAAAACGCACATTTGCAGAATACTGAACAATTTAATGAAACGCAGTATTCATGTGAAATGGCATATTTTATCCAAATGTGTTTATCTATGCCCATCCATATTATCCGTTGAGAGGACTCTGTTGAAGATGGACGTCCTCTTCAATCAAAAGTACCAGAGTTGCACACCGCAATCTAACCAGTGACGATAACCAGTGCCCTCGCCCCACACCTGTCCAAGTGAATCGGCTATTTGAGTTGCAGTCTCTTGATGTCCTCGCTGCAGAAGTCGACGCGGCGCTCCAGGACCTGACGCACCTCCGCTGGTGTCAGTCTCCATGTCAGAGGCCCCGGCGTTGGTTCCCAGTAATCCAGGATCTCATCCACGCGCTCTAAATTCAGGATGATGGCCATTTGCGTTAGCTTGGCAAATTTATCCCTGATGGTCCAGTTGGTCAGGGTGGTGAGGTAGGCGACGAGAGAACGTAGCTCCTTGTCGAACTGCAGCCCTCCCAGCCTGCTGAATGTGCATTTGAGGACGGTCTTCTCCATCTCGGTGCATACCACGCTGGTCATCGGACCGGTCAGCTGGTCATAGATGACCGGAGAAAGGGTCGCCTTGAACCCGGCCAGGAGTCGCTCCAAGTGAACAATGAACTGCTGTACCCAGGGGTCGTTGGCCTCATAGTCATTAAACCTCTCCTCGTCTATGTCGTGCGACGTGCACAAGAGACTGCCGATCCAGACTTTGACCGGTGGCTTTATGGCAGTATCCTTCAGCTCACTTACGCCCTCCCGTAACAGGTCCTTGAATTTGCCGGACGTGTTCTCAAGGTCCGACAGACAGCTGCCGATCTTGGCTTGCTCGCCCGAACTCGTTCCCCCTGTGAACAACTTGGAACAATCGTTCTCAAGGTTCTTCCTAAGAACAATGATGTTCCGACTGCAGGCCTCCACGTTGTTCAATGTCACCAGAAACGCAGCCTTGGCGCTCTCCGTGCTCTCGATCCCCAGCACGTTGAACTTGCTGTGCTGCAGGCTGCTCTGCACAAGGCTGACTGCGTTGCTGACGCCACGTGGAAAGTCCTGCAGCGTAGCGGTGGGGTAACCATGCCGCAGCTTGATGCACAGTGCCTCCCCGAAGTCGGACAGCAGCACAGAGGTGGCATGGTTGATCATGGCACACAGGCAGTCGATACTGGAGCTGGACAGGGCCCTACCAATGCACTTCTTCACGACGTAGAAGCAGTCGTCCACCACGCTGGATGTCAGCTGGCCCTTCTCGTGCATGTCCATGGCGACAGCCTTGCGGACGGTCTCTCTCATGTAATATTCCTCCATTGGGATGTAGTAACAAATCAGCTCCTGCATGGTAGTGCTCAGTGAGCAGCGTTTGAGCAGCACCTCCACGTTCCGCTGATGGTCATCCTGAGTGGTCTTCTGGCCACCGCCCGCGGCCTCAAAGTCGGCCGTCACGCGACGACGTAGTAAACCCAGGTAGAGCTCGGCCCTTGCGTTCATCAGGGTCACCTCCGTGAGAACGGGGTCCAACTCCCTGGGCTTGATTCTCTGTGACGGCTGTGCGCTCCTCTTCGCGCCGTTCTGGACGATGTGAAACTTATTGCGGTAGTCCCTTTGCTGGATGAACTTATCCACTATCTTCTGAGCCTGGCGGTCGCACTCTTGCTGTAGGTGTGTGATAAGGGTGTACAAGTGGCCGGCACCGTAGTGTGTTTCTATGACGGGCTGATGGGTCTCCACCATACGAGCGACACCTTCCAGTAATAACGTCAGGGTGTCGGCAAAGACCATCGCCGCTCTCTTCCCCAGGTCTCCACCTGCCACTATGAGTAGGTTCTCCTCAGCTTTAGAGGCCATCTGGCTGCAGAGGTATTTGCCAAAGCGACCTAGTCCCTCTTGATGAAGGTCCAACGGAGGGAAGATCTTGAAGAATCTCTCCATTTGTTCCACGTCACCGGCTGCCACTGCCTCATCCATACGCTCACACACAATGACCTTTAGTTTGTGTTCTGCCTCTTGTAGCGTCCTCAGGCTTGCATCGGCGGCACTGCTCTCTTCTTCTTCCTGGCGGATCAGCTCGATGACGGATTGGTCCAGAGACCGATAACGACGGATGTGGGCGGCAGCCTGCTCATAATCTTCATTATGCAAAGCTGTCTGCACGCCGTCTGCACAGACATTAAGAACGAGGATGTCGTCCACCCGCTGGATGACTTTATAAAGCCTTGTCTTTTCCAGGTCGAGTTGTTGTACTTTTCGGCTCACATTCTCAACCAGGCTGTAGGTAGATTTGATCATGTCTGATAGCTGACTGGCATGTCTTTCAGTTAGCTGTAAGTTGGACCCCATACTTTTCAGTGCAGACATCCTGGTATGAATACTTCCCTGCTGCACCACCAGATTGTCCAGCTCGGCCACCAGCTGTTTCTCTTCATCGCAGAGCTGCTGGTGGATCTTCTCCAGATCGCCCAGCTCCGTCAGAGACGAGATGGTCTCCATGTTCGCTGAGAAAACACTGGGAGGGTCGTTTCTCTTCACTGCTAGAGGAGCACCACTATCAGCCATGTTTCACAACCCAGCCACCCAACACGCCAACAACACTACCCGGGGAAATCTTTACAGCGGCCTGTCTTCCGGGGGGAGCCTGACCTCGGAAGAGCTTAGGCTGGGGCTAATATGAATCTGACGTCATCACATATGTGATTAAGTCCCACCCAAATATGGAGTTCAACACGGCTCCAGGCTGGCCTACTAGTACATGAAGTAGCCCGGTCACGTGACCTATTGGAGAAACATCTGTGTTAACTGGTGTTTGGAATATATTATTTTGAACGAGAGCACCGCAAATATTGATAATGTTTGACACAAACTCCCTTCACAGTAGTGTGAGACCCTGCAGCTGCCGCCATTTGACTGGCCCCATGAAGTGAACTCCGTCTCTAGATGGCGCTCTTTAACATTGTATCATTGACTTACCCTTGGTTGATACAGCCCTGATTAGTTATTTGATTCAGCTTGGATGCTTCACTCAGTCAGTTTGGTCACTTTGGTGAGAGGAGCCTTTTTTCCTCCATTGGAATTACATTTCAAACATGTTCATGCCAGTAAACGTATGTGCTTTTTAATTCATTGTAGAATATGGTGTAACATCACATGCTTGTATAGTTAGGTTTCCTGTTTCTGTCATTGTTTATGGTTGTTTATGTTCGTTGTTTGTTTAGTGTTTTCCTTCACACTTGTCTCCTCCAAAGCTGACTGACTTAGATCTGTATTAGGAGTGTAAACTTAGCCTGGGCCTGGCGGTCGCACTCATGCTGTAGGTGTGTTATAAGAGTGTACAAGTGGCGTAACTTGGCGTTACTTGCAAAGTAATGCATTACTTATTACCCATTTTTGCAGAGTAATCTCGTCACTTTACTTTTTGGAGCAAAAGTAATAATATTACAGTAATATGTAATCTAAAATTCGTTACTGCCCAACACTGCTCTGAAAACATTACAGGTTTGATATAGCCACAGTATTAGAGCTCGCCAAGTGTTTGTCCTGCCTCTTGCGTGTAGTAGCATAGCTACTGTCCCATAGCTGAAGGGAGAATCTTTACAGCCAGCATTTCTAGAGCCCCTAGACCAGTGGTTTTCAACCTTTTTGATACCAGGGCCCAGTATTTATTCCGCATTTGAGCCACGGACCACCACTTGATGATATTTTCTCCCCACAAACCCCAAAACTAAAGATTTCTTTTGCTGTTGTCCACAATTTCAGGCTGGATTTGAGAAACAAAGCAGTCCAACATAAATGACCATTAATCTTCTACATTCTCTAGTTGTGTAGACTTGGGCTAATTCAGATGAAGAATATTTTAACTCTTGAGAGTGTAAACATGCAGTCAAACATACAGATCATAAATGACCATTAATCTTCTACATTCTCTAGTTGTGTAGACTTGGGCTAATTCAGATGAAGAATATTTTAACTCTTGAGAGTGTAAACATGCAGCCTGCAGGTCCATTTGGTTTCATGCTTACGCTCTCAAAGAGTTACTTCTGGTTAACCAACTTTCCATCATTTAGCTAGGGACCACCTGGAACCCTCTCAAAGACCACCGGTGGTCCCCGGACCACTGGTTGGAATCCACTGCCCTAGACCTCCATTAACCCTTTGTGTACTGAACGCGTTTTGGTGTTTGATCTGTTGAAAAATAGCAGATCACAAGCTCATATCGCGCCACTCGGTGGCGCGATACGAGCTTGTTGTTCTGCTATTTTTGAAAATTGTGAAAATGTGCTGCAAATCTCTGAATACATTATTTTGGAAGCAAACATTTTTAACTCAATTTTTTTGCTTCTGGGGGATCCCTAGAACAACATGTTTTCAGATGGGGGGGTCCGCAGCCAAATATGGATAACTCTGGTGTTCCTTGGCTTGAAATATGTTAGCATCGCTGACAGTCATCGCCCCTGAGTCAAAAACATTTTCTAACAAATGTGTTCCCAGATTCCATACTGTATGTCTATTTAAAACTCCCCCTCCCTGCCTGTCCTCAGGACACAGACGCCGATTCCACTGACCCCAGATCCAGACCAGCCTCTCTGGACGTCCTGTTTGGCTTCTCACCCCACCAATCGCCTGCCGCCAGGGCGGGGCCAAAGCCGCTGGCCGAAGGCCAAAGGCCGGAAAGCAGCAGCGGCGGCCGCGGGTCGCGGCCACCCGTCGCCCGCTCGCTGTCGTATGATGGCCTGGGCACCGCCGCCACCCTGGTCAGTGGGGGCCCGGGCCCGGTCCCGCAGGGGCCAGGCCTGTTGACGTCAGGGAACCCAGGTGAGTCCGGGACAATTAGTACACCATTGCGTGATATCCATCTGTATGGATGGAAATTGATGATCTACAAGCTCACAAGTATGATTTAACAAAAAAAAATCTATTATTATTTGATCTAAATTATTGGTAGGGATCATTCATTGTCAGCTATTGTCAGATACTGTATTTCTTTTGAAATACAGTATCTGATTTGCCATCTTGACTGCAATTGTTCACAAATCCTAAAAGACCATAATAATCGGTTACGTAATTTTGATGCAAGTATTCCAATGTTCCAATGGCGAACATTGTAACTTGCTAGGTCTGAACCCTAATACATTTATCGGAGGTGATGCCCTTCCAGGGACAGGCTTGTTCTCTTAAACGTATAATTGCCCACTATCTACTTGCCTTAGTCACTACATCTTAAAGATATTTGATTTATACTCCCTGTTCTACTGTTTGATATATTCTATTGTAACTATATTCATTCTAATTTGTATATAAATATGTTCCTTTTATCGTAGTAAAAATATACTACTTGTACCTACGTATGGGCAGTATAGTCACCTGATTGGCCACTGCCTTTCTCAGGGTTGTACTACAGTAATACTGACTATTTGTCAGGACCGAAATAAAGTTTAATCCTGATGAATGAAGAGAAAGTGTGCGGGATTCATTTTGTTCTCCTTTTAATGTTCCCATGGCAAAATCGCAGTCGTACAATTATCTGTATTAATCAACTCAAATGTCCTGACAGTGACAGCCATCATGCCGGGACACACGCTGCAGACGCTGTCGGAGTCTCCCGAGAGCCGCCTGGTGGAGAACGGAGCGGCCGTCGTCCCCCTGGACCCGGCCCTGGACCCCAACCACCTGCATCACCACCACCACCACCACCTGCTCCATCACCAGCCGCTGCATCACCACCTCCACCACCATCACCTCCCTCAACCGCTTCCTCTCTGTTGGCCCCGCCCCCCTCCCCAGCCCGCCCAGCCGGCCGGGTGTCGCCACCCGATGCCCGCCGCCGCCAACCCGCTCTTCATGGACCTGTGTAAGCTCCGCCAGGCCAACCCCGGACAGCCGCAGGCCTACAAGCAAGGAGCAGGTGGGTGGCGACCATTGAAACAAAGGTTTACGCATTTATCTGCGGTTCTGTGAATTCTGAATTACCGCCCTCTGGCTGTCTGGAGGTATGAAATAGAACTGTGTTCGTTTGGACAGCAAGTTTTGTTTTGGTTTTTGACACATAACGATTTAGTCATATTTTGGTCATTTAAAGAGCTTTAGTTTTAGTCTTAACTGTATTGTATGTCTGAACAAAATGAACTATATCAGTGAGCAAATGTCTGCTCTTTCTGTCTGTGTTGATATAACCAGTGGCACAAAGTTCCTAACACCATTGGCCTAAAAAGAATAGAATTGTTTTCAAAGATTTGATTTCCAAGTGTTAAGGTTCTGTGTGTGCGCTTGCCATTAAAAGCACATGTTAACGGCTTATGATATGTACCGTAAAGCGAGGGTGAAAGCTTATACTGTATAGGCAGCCTAACTGTAGGAAAATCTGCCATGACTCATCAATATTGTAAACTATTTCTTTCCACTCCATGCCATCCAGCCATGCCTGCTTACCTTTGTATTAACATACTGTACTACTATTCTGTCTGTCTGTCAGGTGTGATTTCTCCTCATGAGCTTCTCCAGAGACTTCAGTTGGTGCAGCAGCAGCAGCAGCAGCAGCAGCAGCAGCAGCAGCAGAGCCAGTCCACCTACAGTCCAGCCAGAGCGCCTGCAGGCCTGGCTGCTCGCTTCCCAGCTCAGTACTCAGCCTCTCCTGGAGGCCCTCCAGGGACCTCCGTCACCACAACGCCCCAAAAACCGCTGCAGTTTCACGCATGTCCACCAGGCACCTCCTCCATCACCACAACGCCTGGCAAAGATCTGCAGTTTCAGGTAGGCCACAAATAATAAGAACAAATATACACTAGACATGCACGTCTGTGACTATCCACAAGCAGTTTTACAGTGCCAATACTTTATTTAACAATATTAATGAAATAATAATGTATTTGCTCATCTCCATCTGCTGCAATGTAAACATCACATAAAAAATACAAAATATTGAAATATTTCATTATCCCCATCCACTCTAATGCCACGATGTGCCTTTTCTGCATGTGTTATGTCTGCAACTGCAGCCTTCTCTATGCCATTTCCTTCTCTGAAAAAAAAAAAGTATGTCCGTAATATAAGGTCTATCTTGTGTTGTCTCCAGGGAATGTCTCCCCATGATGTCCCAGCGCCCGTGCTCCTGTCCCCCAGTGTCTTCTCCCAGTCCAAGTCCTCACAGGCTGGACGTTCTGGGACGTCCCAGCAGGACACCTGTCCTGTTCTGAGCAGAGCTCAGCTACAGACCACCCTGCTGAAACTCTTACAGGTTAGTGGAGCCGCAGGGCTGTCTGTGAGAGCACACGCACGCACACGCACACACACACACACACACACACACACACACACACACACACACACACACACACACACACACACACACACACACATACTGGCACACCACAGGAGTTTTGCCACTTTGACTGTGTTCTATTCTGGACCGATATCCTGTGTGTGAGCTCTGTTGAGGAAAATAAAGCAGTGTCATGGGGGAACTGGGGGACTTTTTTTCTTATCCGATAGGACCACCGATAGACAGGGGAGCCCCCCCACCCTCGATAGGTCCCCCGATACAATTGACCGAATCTATCGGCCGGGCTCTACTGCCTAATTACTTGTCCGATCGGAGTGGGCGCAAGTAAGGCGATCGGTGTGCAGTGTTCGGCGGCAGTCGGTCTCTGGGGGTACTCGGATTGGCCGGTTTAAGTGATGACGTAATGCGACGTAAGGCCATGGCCTACTTGTGCACAGCACGCAAGTTTGTACTCTGATCTAGTTGCCTCTGCAATTCCAAAGTAGCACAGCAGCAGAACGCCACTATGAAGGAATAAACATTGATGTGGCAATTTTCCAACCAGTGTTTCATTATGTTCTAGCTATCCCTGTACACGTTAACTTATAAAAGTATCTAACTATTATCTCTGTGTAAAACACAGACATAAATCTGAGAACAGAACCGCACTTTGTAAAGCAGAGGTTTTCAACAGGTGATCCGGGGACCCAATTGGTCTCTGAGAGGATACCAGGTGATCCCCAGTCTAAATTATGGAAAGTTGGTTAACCAGATGTAACTCTTTAAGAGCGTAAAAATGAAACCAAATGGTTTCATGTTTACGCTCTCAAGAGTTAAAATATTCATCATGTGAATTGGCCAAAGTCTACACATTACAACTAGAGAATGTAGAAGATCAATGATCTGTTTTCTCTGTAATCCAGCCTGGAATTGTGGACAAAAGCAAAATAAATCTTTAGTTTTGGGGTCTGTGGGTCGAAAATGTCATCAAATGGTGGTCCGTGGCTCAAATTCTGAATAAATAGTGGGCCCTGGTATAAAAAAGATTGAAAACCACTGATGTAAAGGTGGCCTAATTATGCGCTTGTGTTTCAGACGGACAGTTCCTTCCTGGACTCCATCTATGAAGCTTACCTCAGTACCACAAAGAAGTACTGACCCGCTCTGACCCGTCTGTCTGGACACCATACCTGTCTGTCGCCCTAACCTACCCGTCTGCTGCTACCACCTGTCTGTCTGTATGAACAGCATATCTTTTTTTTCAACGTGTCTGTCTTAAATAGTAGCAAATTAACAGACATTCAAGTTATTCACAGATGCATCTTTCTTGACTAGAAACACTAGTCATACGTTTAACTAGATACACATACAACAGTACACTTGTCTAACTAGACATAAGATGTCTAACAAAACACAGCTATTTACCCGTTTGCTTGCTTATTACAGTGTCACTGTTGTTTCAGAAAGTAAGAAATTATTTTACTACTCAGAGAAACATCTAACTAGTCTTATATTGATCTATTTTCTAACGATGACCAGCAAGGGTTTATAATTAACTAGACAGTAGGGTTGCAACAGTTAATCGAAGTGATCGATTTAATTGATTATAAAAGATTATTGTGAAAATGACTACAAGCTAATCATGCGAGCTTATAGATAATCTATAGTATTTTTTTGCATCGCTATACAACAAATTATACATGGTTTAAGTGGCCAATTAGAATTGATTAACTGTAGTTGTTAAACAATAATTATGCAAATTATGTACGGTAGTCTATAGAATCATCATTGGAATAATCAATAGTTGCAGCCCTACTTCAAGCTAGTTACACATAACACCAGCAAGTCACCTACGTTGACAACTAACTAGTCTTCCAGTTGTTGGACCTGAAGAATCGCAAGAGAACCATAATTGACTTCCAATTTTTTGAATGTTCAACTTCACTCCTCAAGAACACAGACTTTATTTCTAATTCTTATACAGGGATGTTTTATAATGTTGTTTATAAAACCATGTCCTTTTGTCATCTTGAATTGTAGATATTTTTCTGTTAAATTATTGTGTTTAGAAGATCCTTGCTGCAGATATTGACAGCGTTGTCACCAACTCTCTCGTAAATAGTGGTTGCTGTTCCCCACGAACCCAGCTAGGTAGCCTGCTGCTATAGGTGGAAATAAATAATATTACAATATATAAGTAATACTGTTCCGACCACAAGAATTACAAAAAGAAACGCTTAATAGGGTTTGTATTGTTAAAATTCAAAAATTCTGAGGTATCTGTTAATGTTGCGCTACCTCAAATTCAGCTGCTTTGTGTTCAGGGCTGTTATGTAATTGAACACAATCTCACGTCAGGAACTATACTGTAAGTCAAAGCTCAAACATTAAACAAGCACAGCCATGTAACAGGGAACCAGAGAGTTTGCGAAGTCTCTTGAGCTCCTTAAGAGTAATTCATGCTCTCCATCGTGCACCAGCAATAGCACACATGCAAGTTCACAGCACGTTGGCATCCACGATTGTGAGCTTGTATTCGCCATTTTCGTATACATTTTGTACCATGCTTTAGCCAACTTGGCTCAGGTGTGTTGTGTAACCAGCATAGAGATTCTACACTGTCTCACAGTAGCTGAGGTAATTGATATCTGCATATCATACGGTAGCTGTCGGCCAGGAACGTACCTGTAGGTCCAAAACACTTTTCTTTTGTTGCATTTCAAGTTAACAGATCCAATGTAGTTATTATTTAGTTACAGAATCTATGTCAATCTGGTTTTGGGGTTATTCTTATCGGCTATACAACTACTTAGTTGTGACTCATTCACAATGCCATCATGTGTGAGCTTATCGATCTGTTTTTTGTTACTTTAGTTTGTATCTTACATGACACAGTAGGACATTTATTTATTAAAAGCAATATCAAAATTTGGAAATGCTGCATGCTTTCTGGCCAGCAGCAGCAATATATTTCGTACATAAATCGGTCAAGAAGATGAACAATTTAATAGAAATATTTTTCTCCTATTTTTCTATTCACCAAATGTCAAATGTCCTGTAGTATATTATTTCAACATTTCAGATAATGTCATATATGGTTTGTCACTGTCACTATACCCTGGTTTGTTTAAAATAGCCATACAGGCACATCTGACATTAATGAAAGACAGTCAGATTTCCACTATAACAGGTGTTTTTTGTTTGTTTTGTTTTTTGTAAAGAATGTCTTGTTCTTAAATAAAGTGGATTTTATTTGAACTGGGAAATTAATTCTTAGTGAAATGTAATGTCTTCATTTCAGTCTTGTTGTTAACAACAAAGGTGTTCATTGAAGACTTGACTAACAAACAATTAAACAATAAGTGACAGAAATTATCACTCTAAAGTGCTCTAAACAAACATTTATTTCATGTATGTCAGTATGTACAGTATGTCTAAACAGACTTAAAATAGCTGCATAGCTGCCAATCTTTTAAAAGCAATGCATTGCTCAAAGGGTCTGCGGTATTGCCTGCCACATGATGTCAACGGCTGATTTTCAGGGGCACATGAATCTGAAATAAAAAAAAAGTCCACAGACGTTAGTGCGACATGCTGTCATTTCTGAAAGCCACGTGTTGAAGGGGCTAACGCCCCACAAAGCCATAACGGTCTTCCATTGCCATAATTGGCTGAAAATCAATGAATATCACCTCAGGTGCTGTGCTCTTGTCTAAGTCGACCGATATGATGACTTTCGTGACACATCTTTAATTATGTTTTTTTTGCAATACTAGATAGCCCTCTCATCTAAGGCCGGCCTGTCCTGCACAGCCTGAAACACAAGATCGGTTTGAACAATATTATTAAACTGCCACTCTGTTTGTCGTGCTCATTGGAGCGCAGAGTACACGTCAATAAGCCCAGAGTAGTTTCTAAGAGCAGGTTAATTTGACATAATGACAGCTTTATGTGTGTGCGTGGGGGTGAGAAGATGGGAGGAGGAGATGCTGGTAGTCGGTGTGTGACTGCGTGCGCCTGTCCGTGTCCAATTTGCGAAAGACACCATCAACATTATGTCCTGCTGTCCTTCCAGTTGTAGTTAGCACACCATTGGCCTGCTAGCATATAAATCCATCAGTAGAGATCCTAGTATAGCAGGGGTTTTCAACAGGTGGTCCAGGGACCACCAGTGGTCCTTGAGAAGGTTCCAGGTGGTCCCCAGGCTAAATGATGGAAAGCTTATTTACCAGATTTAAAATATTCATCATCTGAATTAGCACCACTTAATTAAGAAGTCTACACTGTTTTGTTTGCAAAATCAAGCCAGGAATTGTGGACAAAGCCAAAAGAATTCTTTAGTTTTAGGTCTTTGGGGTGAAAATGTCATCAAATGGTGGTCCGTGGCTCAAATGCTGAATAAATGGTGGGCCCTGGTGTCAAAAAGGTTGAAAACCCCTGTAGTATAGGATATAAACTATTGCCACTAGAAAAAGCACTTATACATGATTTACTCAATGGTTGGTTGTTTGACTGATGCTGATTGATTGATTGATCACTAAAACAACCCCTGGAGAGCACTGATAACCCAGCACCCCCCCCCCCCCCTGCTGTCTATACCTCTTGCACTGACAGCAGTTGTTGCAGTCTAGTAGTTTAGCTGATGGAGCTAATAGAGAAACAGCCAACTTATGCTGATCAATAGTGGTGTGTGTGTGTGTGTGTGTGTGTGTGTGTGTGTGTGTGTGTGTGCGTGTGTGTGCACGCACCAGACAGACACATGCATGGGCCTACACATTGCATGTGTGTGTATGTGTGTGTGTGTGTGTCTTAATCCGGACTGGGGTCTGACCCATGTTGTAGGTGATCCATCTGGGTCAGTGGGGGTGGGGCTACACACAGCTGTTACACTATTGCTGTGTGCGCGCGTGTGTGTGTGTGTGTGTGTGTGTGTGTGTGTGTGTGTGTGTGTGTGTGTGTGCACATAAGCTCTTCACACATCCATACACTGTAGGTCTTTTTTCATCTGTATGTACTGTATCGTCTTTAGCCAGGCCCACAATCCAACCGTGTGTGCGTGCGTGCGTGCGCACGTGTGTGTGTGTGTGTGTGCGTGCGTGCGTGTGTGTGTGTGTGTGTGTGTGTGTGTGTGTGTGTGTGTGTGTGTGTGTGTGTGTGTGTGTGTGACAAAGAGAGAGTACTCTGTACATGAAGATAATCATTCCATTTTCTGTTTACTATGATTGACTGAAAACATGCAGTATATATCTGCCGGCAACATTAATCCTCTACATACCATGGAATAGAACATCTATACTTTACCCACTATATCTCTCTCTTCATCACTCCCTCTTTCACCCAGTAGTCCCACTTCTTTCTTTCTTTCTCCCTTACTACACTGTAGGTGGTACAGTGTTGTACTACCTACAACACTGACTCTCCATCTCTGGCTGTCTATAAGCAAACACTAATCATCTCACACTACCAGAGCAGAGAAATGGGGGGCAAGGCAGGGGGTTGGGACTGTAGGTTGAGACAGAATGATGGAAGGGGAAGTGCCACAGAGAGGGACAGATGGAGGGAGGGAGGGAGAGAGATAAGTGGAGTTACATATATAGGATGAAAGAGCGACTTTATGACGGCCAGATAAAGAGAGAGAGAGAGAGAGAGGGGAGGGCAGAAGGTATGAGTGTGTGAGCGAAAGAGTAGAAAGCGGGAGAGAGAGGGGTGGATGGATAGATGGATGGAGAGAGAGAGAGAGAGGAGGGGTTTAATCCGTTGGATTACTGTAGAACAGACACAGAAGAGTGCCAGATAGACGAGGAGAGGAAGTCCTTCTATTCCTGTATCTCCCCATTCCCTCCCTCCATCTTTACGCCGATGCTAGTAGGCATGTCAGGATGTTGTGAGAGAAGCATGATGGAACCACTGAAAGAAGTTAGGAAGGCAGAGCACTTTGTTGTTGTCACTCCAGGACCGGTACCAGGAATATAACTGGTGACGGTGTGTGTGTGTGTAAGAGAGAGAGAGAGTGACTTTGTGTGAGAGAGAGTGACTGACTGTGTGTGTTATTTAGTGAATGAGTCTGAAGGAATGGATGAGCAGGGTCAGGTGAAGAACTCTAACATGAGGGCAGGAAGAGTCTGACAGGAAACTTTCTCCTTTTGCATTAAGAGATGTGATGATTGTAGGAGGAGGAGGAGGTACATGGCGAGGAGGGGGTGTGTTTCAAACAGGGAACGCCGGAACAGATGAAGAGCTGTGTGTCTGATCTGATGTGTGTGGACCGGTTTCTTCTCTGACCACCTCTTAGTGGAACTATATTGGATGGATTACATTTTTGACAAGTAACTTTTCCACTCTGACAAAGAAGCAGCATTTGAACTTTCCCAGAAAGCAATAAGGTCAGCTCTCCCAGGCTGTCTAACTGAAGAAATTCCATCTCAATGGCTGTCTGAGTCTCTTCCTTTAAACAGGTATGTTATATGGTGTTCATTTTGGTGGTGTGTGTGCATGTGCATCCCTGTGTGTGTGTGTGTGTGTGTGTGTGTGTGTGTGTGTGTGTGTGTGTGTGTGTGTGTGTGTGTGTGTGTGTGTGTGTGTGTGTGTGTGTGTGTGCGCGCGCGTGCGCGCGCATGTGCATGCCCATGCATTCTTGGGTGCTTGTGTTATCCTGATTCACGGAATTTAATACAGTTGACACCACTATATTAATAGAAAGTATTTCATACAGCTTAACTTAAAAACAAAAGTCTGAACTTAATGCTGTGCCAGAGGAGACTTTTGACTGGTACTACAGTATGTTAATGAAAGAAGTACAATGAATTCATTAGGTTTGTGATTATTATCTAATGGTGAAGATAATGCTTTACAGCCCACCTTTGCATACATACAGTAGATGCACTTGCACTTGGAAAGCCAGAAGCTAGCACATATGATGCACATGACTGTGCAAAGTTTTGAGGCAGGCCATACATCTGTCTAGCCTGGTTAGACATGTGTGAGGTTTTATGAAAGCTGTTTCCCATGAAGTGAACACAATGAATAATAGAAAAGCAAAATGCTTTTCTTACGCTCCTTTATGATTGATTGATTAAGTGTTTATTTATTTTCGTGTCCTGCACACAATGTGCCAAACCCTGGGTTTATAACAAATGCATTTACGGCGTGTTTACATTGCAGTACAATCATAATTCATTACAACCCAGACATATTACTCTGCCTTCTCCCACAAATATAATCTTACACAGCAAAATAGTACAGGCAATCTAAGGTTTAACCTCAAACAAATTGCAACAGAAACTCTTTCAACTTTTTCTGTTTCCTTAATATGTTAGGAATAACATATCAAAAGTCCTAAGAAATCCAAGTAGGGGAACATAGTGAAAAATGCTGAAATAGATGATGTCACAATTTCCGATTTTCGTCTATTTAAAAATTAGATTTATGTATGTTTTCTTAGCTTGTGTCTAAAGAAAATGTTCAATACTTTGCAGAATTACATAGAAACTATGTCTGATTCTGTGAAATGATTGTTCAAGAGTTTTTTTCATTTATTGCAAAAGGAAAATCTTAATATTAATGCATTTTGTGAGCTAATATGGGACAAATGTCGTATAGATTATAAAATCAGAAAAATGGTTGCAATAGGGCAAAACAAGTTGCAACAGAAACCCTTTAACTTGTTTTTGTTTCCTTAATATGTTAGGAATAACATATCAAAAGTCCTAAGAAATCCAAGTTGGGGAACATAGTGAAAAATGCTGAAATAGATGATGTCACAATTTCCGATTTTTGCCCCTGGTGAAAAATAGAATTATGGGGGTTTTCTTAGCTTGTGTCTAAAGAAAAGGTTTAATACTACAGAATTACATAGAAAATGTGTGTGATGCACTAAAATGATTGTCCAAGAGTTTCATTTCATTTTTTGAAAAAGGAAATTCTTAATATTAATGCATTTTGTGAGCTAAAAATGGAGAAATTTCACATATAGCAGAAAATCTGAAAAATGGTTGCAATTGGGCCAAACAAGTTGCAACATAAATCCTTTAACTTGTTTTTGTTTCCTTAATATGTTAGAAATAACACATCAAAAGTCCTAAGAAATCCAAGTAGGGAACATAGTAAAAATGCTGAAATAGATGAGCTCAGAAATCCCCATTGATGTGAAATGAAAATGTTTAATACTGCAGAATTACAGAATTGCAGAATTACATAGCAACTGTGTCTGATGTAGTAAATTGATTGTCCAGAAGTTCATTTATTTATTTATTTTATTTTGGCAAAGGGAAATTCTTAATATTAATGCATTTTGCGAGAGGAAAAAGGGACAAATTTCACAGACAAGAAATAATCAGAAAATGTTGCAATAAAAGATAATACTATAAACATAACTTTAACCTCACAAAACATAAATATATAATATATAAACTATTCAACATCTTTATCATCATCACTTTGAACCAGACTTGTGTTTGTGTAACACCCGGGATTCGAAACGGGGTCTCCACCGTGAAAGTCCAACATCTTCAGTTCAGTTCAGTTCAGTTCAGGTTTATTTGTCATATGCATAAATACAGTGACTGTATAAATACAATGAAATTCATTGTGCTACAGAGCATCTCAGTCTTCTCAAACAAAAACAACCACAGGCAGAACAGACGCAAACAAAAACCACAGGCAGAACAGAGACATAACACACAGAGACAAGGTGCATAAAAGTGGCAGAACACTACGGAACAGTACAGTACAGGTCAGCTGTTCAGCAGCCTGACTGCCTGCGGGAAGAAGCTGTTAGTCAAACGAGTGGTACGAGATCTGATGCTACGGTAGCGCTTTTTGGAGGGAAGTAGTTGGAACAAGGCATGGGCCGGGTGACTGGAGTCTCCAATGATGTTATGTGCTTTCCTTTTACAGCGTGTGGTGTAGATATCGCCTAGACTGAGGAGTGAAGTGCTGTTACCTATGATTCTTTCTGCTGTTCTAACAGTCCTCTGCAACTTCTTGCAGTCCTGGGCGGTCATGTTGCCGTACCACACAGTAATACAGCCTGTTAAGACACTCTCAATTGTGCACCGGTAAAAGTTTACGAGAGCCTTAGTGCTCAAACCAAACTTTTTGAGCCGTCTCAAAAAGTACAGTCGCTGCTGTGCTTTCTTAAGAATGTGCTCGGTGTTCAGGGACCATGTGAGTGTGTCCGTGATGTGAATTCCCAGGAATTTGAAGTAATAAACTATGTCGACAGTTTGCCCATCGATGTAAATGGGAGTATGGATCACACTGGACTTCCTAAAGTCGACAATGATTTCTTTGGTCTTGCTAATATTAAGCGAGAGGTTGTTTTTCCTGCACCACAGGACTAGCTCCTCAATCTCTTCCCTGTAAGCTGTCTCATCGCTGTCTACTAACAGACCGATCACAGTGGTGTCATCCGCAAACTTAACCACTAGACCAAAAGGGACATCCCCTTGGTACGGGGGCAGATACTAGACTTTGGAGGTCATCACGACAGAGGCTGTAGCCACCAGCTACACTCACCTCCCTATTGACCTCCTTCCACAGGGAAACGCGATCCGGGTCACGGGACCACTGTAACACCCGGGATTCGAACTCAGGTCTCCACCGTGAAAGTCCAACATCTTAACCACTAGACCAAAGGGACATCCCCTTGGTCCGGGGGCAGATACTAGACTTTGGAAGCCATCACGACAGAGGCTGTAGCCACCTTCTACACTTGCACACCCTGTGTCTTTGCAGTTTACACATGCAACAGAGCAGACAATGCTTCTTGCAAGTGCACCTCAGGCTGCTGCAGTTGGTCTTGCAGGTGCATCTGAAGACCCATAGCAGTTCCTGAGCTGGAGGTATGTCTGTCTGGACAGGGATAATCACCCCATCATTATCCCCATTCTTGCGGCAAGAGCACTCATGCAGTTCCCTTCCACTGCTGTACTTGATAATGTGGTACTTTGCTGCTGTGGCTGGAGATGGCAGACTCTCTGGCTTTACAAGAGATGCTTCTTGCAAGTGCACTTCAGGCTGCTGCGGTCGGTCTTGCAGGGAGACCCCTCTCATAGCAGTTCCTGAACTGGAGGTATGTCTGTCTGGACGGGGATAAGTGTAGCAGGCGGCTGCACTGATGGCGTGATGGCCTCTAAAGTTTAGTATCTGCCCCTGGACCAATGGATGTCCCTTTGGTCTGGGAGCAGAATAAAGAAATTTGGTCCCTTTGGCGTGAAAGTCCAACACTTAACCACTGTTAAGTGTTGGACTTTCAGGCGGGAGACCCGAGTTCGAATCCCGGGCGTTACATAAGCACCCCATCACTCTCTTCCCATCCCCATTCTTTCGGGAAGTCTGAGGAGGGTCAGAGAGCCAGAGAGTCTGCTACCTTCAGCCACAGCAGCAAAGTACCACAGTCTCTGTGTCTACTACCAAATACAGCAGTGGAAGGGAACTGCATGAGTGCTCTTGCTGCAACAACTGGGATGGGAAGAGAATGATGGGGTTCTTATCCCTGTCCAGACAGACATACCTCCAGCTCAGGAACTGCTATGGGTCTTCAGATGCACCTGCAAGACCAACTGCAGCAGCCTGACGTGCACTTGCAAGAAGCATTGACTGCTCTGTTGCATGTGTAAACTGCAAAGACACAGGGTGCGCACACACAAGTCTGGAAGTGATGATGATAATTTTACAATATACAATGTAAACACTAAAAACTGTAATACATTAGGCGCGATGATGAAGGTGTTGAATCATTTATATATTATGACAGCATTGCTTTTGTAACTTTTACGTTTTGTGATGTTAAATTTATGTTTATAGTATTATCTTTTATTGCAACATTTTCTGACTATATTTCTTGTCAGTGTAATTTGCCCCTTTTTCCTCTCGCAAAATGCATTAATATTAAGAATTTCCTTTTGCCAAAATAAAAAATAATAAAAAATAAACTCTTGGACAATCATTTTACTGCATCAGACAAAGTTTCTATGTAATTCTGCAAATTATTAAACCTTTTCACTGGACACAAGCTAAGAAGACCTCCATAAATCTGTTTTAACATGGGCAAAAATCGGAAATTGTGACATCATCTATTTCAGCATTTTTTACTATGTTTCCCTACTTGGATTTCTTAGGACTTTTGATATGTTATTTCTAACATATCAAGGAAACAAAAACAAGTTAAAGGGTTTCTGTTGCAACTTGTTTTGCCCTATTGCAACCATTTTTTTGATTTTATAATCTATACGAAATTTGTCCCTTATTAGCTCACAAAATGCATTAATATTAAGATTTTCCTTTTGCAATAAATGAAAAAAACTCTTAAACAATCATTTCACTGAATCAGACATAGTTTCTATGTAATTCTGCAAAGTATTGAACATTTTCTTTAGACACAAGCTAAGAAAACATACATCTAATCTTTAGATCTAATTTTTAGATAAGCGAAAATCGGAAATTGTGACATCATCTATTTTAGCATTTTTCACTATGTTCCCCTACTTGTATTTCTTAGGACTTTTGATATGTTATTCCTAACATATTAAGGAAACAAAAATAGGTGGAAGAGTTTCTGTTGCAATTTGTTTGAGGTTACCCCCCTTTTTTTCTTAGATTGCCTGTACTAAAAGGCGAAACTTCCTTTATAAGATGAAGGTAATCAAAGTAATTTAAATGCAGCAATTTATTGCAAACACAAAGGACTAAGATTAAATGAAATAATATATAATTGCAGATTAATCTAAATGGCCCCATATTGGTCTGTGCGCATCTGTGTGCATGTGTGCATGAGTGTGTTGTTCTACGCTAATGCTGTCCATAAGTTAATGAGTGAGTGCATATGTAATTATGTATTATTGTTAATGCACATGGGATTTAGAATGCTGGCATTTATGAAACACCACAGACAATTACACCACACTGTCTCTATTCTATAATCAGACAACTTTCAGGAAAGCTGATAAAGAAATCTGGACAAATGATACAAGACCCCTGGACAAATGATATATTATATATTTTGATATATTCTATATTGTGAAAAGGAAAAACAAAGGAGGTGTTTCTTGTGTTTTTATCTATGGTTTTCATCCTTTTTGAAATCTTTCTGTGTGTGTGTGTGTGTGTGTGTGTGTGTGTGTGTGTGTGTGTGTGTGTGTGTGTGTGTGTGTGTGTGTGTGTGTGTGTGTGTGTGTGTGTGTGTGTGTGTGTGTGTGTGTGTGTGTAAAGACCACAGTGGAAACAAGGCAATGTCACCTGTACTGTTTAAAAGTCATGTTAATAACATAATCAATCAATCAATCAATCCATATGTGTTTCTCTCTGAATGTCTCCCTAGACACATCTAGGGTTCTGTGCAATCAGACGACTGGACACTGGGAGCTGTGGGAACAAGCAGACCCCTGGACACTGGGAGCTTTAGGAACAACAGACCCCTGGACACTGGGAGCTGTGGGAACAACAGACCCCTGGACACTGGGAGCTGTGGGAACAACAGACCCCTGGACACTGGGAGCTTTAGGAACAAGCAGACCCCTGGACACTGGGAGCTGTGGGAACAACAGACCCCTGGACACTGGGAGCTGTGGGAACAACAGACCTCTGGACACTGGGAGCTGTGGGAACAACAGACCTCTGGACACTGGGAGATTTAGGAACAACAGACCTCTGGACACTGGGAGATTTAGGAACAAGCAGACCCCTGGACACTGGGAGCTTTAGGAACAACAGACCCCTGGACACTGGGAGATTTAGGAACAACAGACCCCTGGACACTGGGAGATTTAGGAACAAGCAGACCCCTGGACACTGGGAGATTTAGGAACAAGCAGACCCCTGGACACTGGGAGCTGTGGGAACAACAGACCCCTGGACACTGGGAGCTGTGGGAACAACAGACCCCTGGACACTGGGAGCTGTGGGAACAACAGACCCCTGGACACTGGGAGCTGTGGGAACAACAGACCTCTGGACACTGGGAGCTGTGGGAACAACAGACCCCTGGACACTGGGAGCTGTGGGAACAACAGACCCCTGGACACTGGGAGCTGTGGGAACAACAGACCCCTGGACACTGGGAGCTGTGGGAACAAGCAGACCCCTGGACACTGGGAGCTGTGGGAACACGGGCACCCTGAGGTGGAGGAGGAAGAAGAGGATGGCGAAGATGATGGCGTTCTGGGTCATCTGGTCGGCCTCGCTGTGTGCGACGGTCGACGCCCAGATGAAGATTTCCCCAGACGTGTGAGTACTGCAAGTCCCATATTATTCCTTGTCCCAACACACTTGGCCCAACGGGCCAATAGTGGAAAGTAAAACCACCATTTATAGTAGATTGAAAATCCAATAATTTTTCCTCTACTCCACTGTATACATGTTGTTGCAATGTAACACATTGTGAGCTTGTAGATTACATTTGAAAAATTGAAATTTGGCATAAGTGAGTGTACTTTTGGTAATTTAGGTATACACATAGTTTTGTACTTACTGTACCAAGGTGATTTTTTTAAATGCAGGGCTATTACTAGTAATATAGTATTTACAGATTGCCGTATTGTTCCCACAAGGTAGATTGCAATCTACAGACTATCATCACACAGACTATGCAGGTAGATCACATAACAGTCCTCTAAAAAATATTGCCATATTGAACTGTCAACTCAAACCCCAAATAGTAAGTACTAGCATAAACTGACAGTACATTTTTCATTTTAAGTGTGTTTTTCATAAACACTGTATAACAGTAAGTAACATCATCACGGCTGAGTTGGTAATTTTGAAAGTTCGTCTCAAGTCAAAAAAAGTACAGGCACCCCTGACTTAAGTAAAACATTTGAGTACTACACTTCCACCACTGATTAGTTGTATGTGAGACTACAGTTGGATCAAAATAATTGGCTATAGTTAGAAAAAAAATCTGTTAAACTAAGCTTTTTACTTATTCGTCATTATTATTCATTCAATAGTTTCCACCACTGGATGTTTTCCCAATTTTGTCACTGACTTTCTTTGTTTTCCGCTGGACAGATGGAAGCAAAACATCCAGTACACTGTTTCATGGTCTTCTTAAGCATTTGGCAAAAATTAGTTCCACACTGATATAGTATATGGAAATGACTTCCATTTCTTGTCAGTCAGGACATAATTATTCCCAGTCAATCAATGTAATTGATTGTTTTAACAGAGTGGTGCAGCTGTTCAGACAACTCCTGTCTTCAGCAGTAAGCCATGCGCTGCTTCCACATGATGCAGTCAGCAGTTGTTTTGTGACAGGTGTCTTGTTTTTCCCACTCTTTTCCATTCCTTCGTGTTGAGTCAAACCCCCAGTCAGGCATAATCAATACTCAGCTATCACTCACCTGCTTGTTTGTGTGTGTGTGTGTGTGTGTGTGTGTGTGTGTGTGTGTGTGTGTGTGTGTGTGTGTGTGTGTGTGTGTGTGTGTGTGTGCGTGCGTGCGTGCGTGCATGCGCGTGTGTGCGCCGCGTGCACATGTGCATGTATTGAACGTGTGAGTATAGTACAGTTGTGACTAGGTCCATTTTTACTTAGAATAATATTTATTTCTGTTATTGTACTGGGGAACAGTCAAAAGTTTTTTTTCCTGCAAAAGCTGTCCCCACAATATGGATGGATGCTGAGGTTGAAGTGATTAAATGAAACGATGTACAATGGCATTATAACGTTATACAACGTATGTGCATACACAGGGCCTGACAGGGGTGCACATAAGTGGTGCTCCGGTGCTCAGGAGCACCAAAAATCCTACAATGAGCTGTCAATCCAGGGGTGGAAAGCTCCTTTGAGCACCACACAGCTGGGGCTCATAATGACTGCCTGACTGGGCCAGTAAAAAAAGCCTTGAAAATGAAATAATTCTAACTAATTCTGACCTCTTAAGTCTAAAATACTACTAGTATTTTTAATGGATGTAGTATGCAGGTAGTAGTACTACTGGCTACTATTGCAACGCCCAAACTATCGCCCTGTACTGTAATACTGTACATTGATTGGGCTGTACGGAGTGGAAAAAAGGGGTCCCAGAGCCCGGTGATGAGGGTCGCCGCATTTTGGGAGCACCAAGTAACATCGCCAGGTGCTCCTCTGAGTACTGGACTAAAATAGTTATGTGCAGCCCTGGTTATACATTATAATGTATACTCGTATGTGTAAAAATTATAATGTATACACATTCACCGACATACCAATATAAAGTGCAACCGACACTATATAAAGTGCAATATCAGGTATCAATGTTATTAATGTTTATACGACCCCACGCAGTCGATTTATAGTATAAGGCAAACCCACTCATGAATTTAGTTTGGGAGACCCTGTGTTATATCTGTGGGTTTAGGCATTTAGCAGAAGCTCCTAATAGAGAGCCAATTACAGGAAACAAGAGGACAAGGTAATAGTCCTTGAGGATCATAAAGTGAATCAACATTAGTGATTTCTTCCTGGTGGATCCTGAGGTGTTCCAAGCAGGGGCGGATGTAACATTTCCCAATTGGGGGGGCAGGAGAAAATGGCATTTTCAATAATAACATCAGTTGTTGTTGAAGTTGCAACAGACACCAGCATGCATAAAGCTAAAGGTCTGACTCAGAGAGTTTTCTGTTTTCAATGATGAAATGGAGTTTGTTTTAGTGGTGAGTGGTGACACTCACCATTGGCCTCAATGGGGGCCATTGCCCCCCCTTGCCCATGCCTAGATCCGCCCCTGGTTCCAAGGCCAGGAAGTTGATGTGTTTTAGGACTGCAACTAACGTTTATTTTCATAATCGATTCACCGGCCAATTATTTAACAGATTCATCAATTAATCTGATTTATATGGCTCTTATTTAGCTATCACTTTAAATGCAGATTCCACCCATTTTCAACATTTGTGAACCAAATGTGAACCAAATGGACATTAGCAGGTCAATTTGGTTCATTTGTACACTCTCAGAAAAAAACATCCTAAAAGAAAAATCATTAACATGGTGAAACACAACTTGATGTCATCAAGTTGTGTTTCACACTATATGTTAAGGATTTTCTTCAGACCTCCATTTCTAGGAGACACACACGCGCACACGCACACACACACACACACACACACACACACACACACACACACACACACACACACACACACACACACACACACACACACACACACACGCACTCACGCACGCACACACGTACACACGCACACACGTACACGCACGCACACACGTACACACGCTACCACACAAACACCTTCCAGGAAATGGATTTAGTCTAAAGTCTGCGATGATGAGGACACATAGCAGATGTTGTGCAGGTCAGAGAGGCAACGTCCTGAAACTGAAATGTCACATGGTTCACTTCCTAAAACAGTGTAATACTTCCACAGACCCGAGTGATTCATGTTTCACCGGATCAGCTCAATAACAGGGTCAAGTCCCCCCTGGTTCTCCAGCTCGGAAAATACAAATGTCATCCAATCAGGATAGGATTTGTCTTCTAATCCTTTTTTGTTTTTGTTTCACCTGCTGCTGCACTTCAAATTTAATCTTGTAGTGTATTCTTCGCTTTGCTTTCAGGGGCGGATCTAGGCATGGGCATGGAGGGGGGGCAATGCCAGCCTAAATACCCTGACTGCCCCACCAAACACGATGGCAACAACCCAACCCATTTCAAATTTAAGTGCTGATATTTAAAATGATTTGAAACAATACATCATTGCCAATACAATACACATAGTAGTCCTACATTACTGTACATTGTGTATTACTTCTACTCCTCTCTCCCAGATCCCAATTATTGTACTATCCCACGATACATTTTACAGATTTAATTAGTTACTTTGTTGATTTGGATTAATATTACAAAGCGTAAACATTAACTATCTGCTATCTGCTATTTTCATAGATTTGAAAACTTGAAATGAGACATTTCTGCACAACTGGGAATGCAAGAGTTCATCCTCCGAAAAGTATCAATCGCACCACCTTTGACCGGTCAGTCAGGCAGTAGGTCAGTCATTCACTGACTGCTAATCCTTTGGTTAGGCACGCTACAGGTACTGTATATGGCACAGCGTGCCAAAGGGCTTAAACCTCTCCACTGCACACCATGCAGGTAATGAGGAAGGACGACGCACGCATGAGTCCCAAATATGTACTGTAAAGGCAACTCGGTCCGTCTAATCTTGAAACATCACAGGCGTTTTTTTGGTTAACGTGTAGTGATGCTGATATGATATCACTGCATGGATACTGGGCCTGTCCTGTCCCTGTCAGAATTAGATTTTTTCCCCCTGCAATGTCCCTCTCCATCACCTGTGGGCATAGTGGGTTTTCGGTAGTGGTTAGTTATAGACTGGTTCCAGACTAATGTGGTTGACTTGTTAGTCTAAGTAAGTGGATTTCAAACTTTTTCATACCAGGGACCACTATTTATTCTGCATTTTATCCACAGACAGACCACCATTTGATGTTGAGATTAGTCTCTCGGACCCAAAACTAAGGATTTTCAAGGCTGTGTCCACAATTTAGTTTGAGTGATACCTGGTCAAAATAAATTACAATTAATTAATTAAATAACAATTCTTCTACATTACTAAATGTGTACATTCTTGGGAATTAAGTAATTCAGATGTTTAAATACAATTTGAAATTATCTGTAGCTCTTGAGATCGTATAAAATGATACAAAATGGACCCTCACAGGTCCATTTGGTATTATTTTACGCTCTCAAGAGTTACAGATCTATAAGGGTCCATTTGGTTACCAACTGTCTGTCATTTAGCTGGGGACCACCTGGAATCCTCTCAGGGACCACTGGTTGAAAACCACTGGTCTAAGTCAAAATTATTCAAACAAAATTACAAACAACAAAATTATAGACAGACAGACAGACAGACAGTCAGACAGACAGACAGACAGACAGACAGACAGACAGACAGACAGACAGACAGACAGACAGACAGACAGACAGACAGGCAGGCAGGCAGGCAGGCAGGCAAACAGACAGGGATGGATGGATGATGGATGGATGGATGCTCTCTGACATAACCATCTCAGATGCTATCTTATTTGCAGGCTAGCTGGCAGACATCAGGTCAGCCACCTGTTACCCTTAAGACTGACCTTATCAGGATTTGACTACTTATCCGCTTATACCGGTCTCCCTCTTCTTCACGCACACTTGCACACTCACACGCACACGCGCACACACACACACACACACACACACACACACACACACACACACACACACACACACACACACACACACACACACACACACACACACACACACACACACACACACACACACACACACACACACAGTACACACACACGCACGGAGGCAGACGCCCCCACATGCAAGGTAGCTAACCCTTGGCTTGGTCATGCCTGGCTAATTTCACTCACTCTATCTATCGCGGTGGGGATTAGAGACAGAGTTGATGTGGGGCCAGATACAGACTGACCTATGTGATTACTGTCATCGTCACGTAATGTAAAAGGTTACACGTTCAGTGACCTTTCCAGGTATTTCATAATAAGAATTAATGCCGGTCCTGAAGAAGGTCTGTGTGACCGAAACAAGCAACATTATGGCAAGTGCTTGACAGTGTGTGGGGCCTTTAGTTGGCTTTTCATTGTATGCTCCGCTGCCCTGCGCACCTGTCACCATGCCTTTTAAGGTGTGCATTGACCCTTTTATATTAGTGATGGGGAATTAGTTGGCAAAAGGAGTCTGCACGGCAGCTGCTGCTCCACAGTGTTTTATTGTCTTAAAACAGTGGTTTTCAACCAGTAGTCTGGGGACCGCAAAGTGGTCCTTGAGAGAGTTCCAGGTGCATGGTCCCCAACTAAATTATGGCAAAGTTGGTCAACCAGGTGTAAACATGACACCAAATGGACCAACTGTTTTGTTTCCCCAAATCCAGTCTGGAATTGTGGACAAAAGCAGAATAAATAGTTTTAGTTAAGTTTTGGGTCTGTGGGGCTAAAATGTCCTCAAATGGTGGTCCGTGGCTCAAATTCTGAATAAATAGTGGGCCCTGGTATCAAAAAGATTGAAAACCACTGTCTCAAAAACGCAGCATCAGTCAGTCTAATTAATTAATTAATCGTTCTGATGGAATCGGTCTGTCTTTACAGATAAACAACCCCAAAGTAACAGCTGAACAGATCTACAAGCTCACAATATTAAATAGAAATCTAACTTGCCCAAGTCTGCAATGTAGCCTCATACATGTATATAGGCTGTTTGGATATAATTTTGTTGGAGATATGACACCACCACAGCAGAGCTAATTCACTCAAACTGTCATTAGGCCTATGTGTTGGGAGCTTATAGACGTTCCACTATGCTTAAGTGTAATACGTAGGCCTACTAATTTATGAAATTAGATTGCTGTTATGGAGACACGTTTTTGGCCTGCTCAGCACTGATATTTATGTTCACTGATGCAGTCTTTGACTCTGTGTTATGACCACTACATCATGTGTGTGTGTGTGTGTGTGTGTGTGTGTGTGTGTGTGTGTGTGTGTGTGTGTGTGTGTGTGTGTGTGTGTGTGTGTGTGTGTGTGTGTGTGTGTGTGTATGCGCTTGTGCGTGTGTGTGTGTGTGTGTGTGTGTGTGTGTGTGTGTGTGTGTGTGTGTGTGTGTGTGTGTGTGTGTGTGTGTGTGTGTGTGCAGCGTCCAGCAGTGGGCTGTATCCTTCGGTCGACAGATAGCAGCTCTATCTACAAAGTACTCTGGAGCCAAACTTATGCAAAAGGTAATACAATACACACACACACACACACACACACACACACACACACACACACACACACACACACACACACACACACACACACACACACACACACACACACACACACACACCACGATGAATGTTTATCAGAGACGGCTGCTGCAGTAAAGTTAGTTATTACGTAAAAAAAAAAAAAAAAAAACGTTCCCTAGAATCTCATCAACCAATAAGAACACAACTTACTGGCCCATATCCTCATCCCCATCTCAACATCTGGCCCTTGCCCCAAGACCAGTTAACTGACCCACTTCACGCACGCACGCACGCACGCACGCACACACACACACACGCACACACGCATGAAGCACACTTGCATGTGCATATGCACACTCGAAAATAACAGAGACATTAAGGTGCAGTAAAATCCTTGGTCATGTTTCCACAGTGTAAGTAATTAAAACCTGCAGATATACCTGGAGGTTCATACACCATCTGACACACACACACGCACGCACGCACGCACACACACACACACACACACACACACACACACACACACACACACACACACACACACACACACACACACACACCCGCGCGCACACACACACATCCGCGCGCACGCACACACACACACACACACACACACACGCACGCACGCACGCACGCACGCACGCACGCACGCACGCACGCACGCACGCACGCACGCACACACACACACACACACACACACACACACACACACACACACACACACACACACACGTGCGCCTGCGTTGTGTGTAAATCTGTGGTGTGTGCCTGCATGATGTGTGCTTGTGTGGTCGTGCATGGCATATGTGTGTCCGTCCGGCTATGCTGGTGTTAAGACTGCTCTGAAAACTGCTTATTTATAATGGGTTATTGACGTATTGGCAGTTGTTTGCAGCTGCCTGAAGAGATGATCCAGCTTTATCAATACTGCTGATCAATACAATACCATGAGGCTGTGCTCATGCCAGTTAAACAGCACCGCATGTGATGTCTGTTTAAGGCAGTGGTTTTCAACCTTCTTCATACCCATTATGATGTAATGCACCTTGTAACATGCCTTAAATAAAAGGCGTTATTGCTGTACACACCTAGGGCTCCATTTTCGTTACCGCTAAACCACTTATCCCTTAACTTCTTTGCCTTTTTAAACTATTAAAAAAGAAAAAAAATCAATAGTTTAAATGGCCAGTCTACAAGCTCACAATGTGTCAATAGATTGGCACGTTGAACTATTCCAAAAAGTTTTACAAAATAGTAAAAAAAAAAGATAAGGGGTTTAGGATAAGAGGTTTACATGGTAACGAAAATGGAGCCCCTAAAGCGCAGGGATCATGAGTATGTTCTGTGTTGGCTACGGGGGAGGATTATCCAACAGGCACATTGGGCCCAGGCCCAGGGGCCCCTGAGCTAGAGGCGGCCTTGTGCTTGTGTGTACGAATAAGGTTCAAAACTTTCACTTTTAGACCTTTTCTTTTGGAGACATTTTTATCTTGTGCTCAGTGGGGTGCCTTTTGTGATAACATTTTGAATTTTGGTGTGATGAGGCCTAATTGATTTTCAAAAAGTTGTGCAAACCCGTTGGACATACCCCCTAGTGGTCTGTTTGCACACACTCAATTATTTCATATGGTTGAAAACCAAAATAATTGATAAAAGAGATTTTTCATCAGATTCCAGCTGTTGCTATTGTATTAGGTGTGCTAAATAACAGACAAATTCAGTTCCCATTGAAACAGTCAATGGACACCTCAAAAGGTGGTGACAGCCTGACAGGTGCATATAGGGAGCGGATTTTACAATGAAAAAACAAACAAACAAAACATTAACATGGTGAAACACACACAACTTGATGATATCAATCAATCACGATGTTAATGATTTTGAAATGGAACCAAAGTTGGACCTGCTAGGGCCCATTTGGTTCACATTTGTACGTTTTGACAATGTGTGCAATTCCAATTTTTAACAACAAAAACATAAATAAAATAAACTCATTACCGTACTCCATTCATTAATAACACGTTTGAATTTTACATACAATAGGCTACAACAAGTGCAATACATTTCAAACCATACTGGAATAAAAGTCAGCAGCATCATATTCATAAGGTGAATGTGGATTCACAGAGATCAAATGGGCGGGGCTTAGGGGGCAGAGTTGCTTAGCCACACCCACTCCACTCTGGCAAGCTGCTCTGGGCCAGAGCTCTGGGCCTGCTAAATGACAGAACTTCTCGTAAAATATAGTGAATTTCAATTCAGTAGCAGAAGTCTTCAAAGTAGTAGTAGTCAACAAGACATGATGCAGTAAGTGGCCCAGGGACTAGAACAATGTGCATGACATTATTTAAATAAACATAGAAATGTAGGGAAACGTTAGAGGGAGAAACTGTCCAACATACATATCAACAATCAACTTTACGACCGTCTGAAGTTGTTACGCAATGCACGGTAAGAATCAGAGCCATCTAGGGAGAGTTGCGATATTGAGGGGGTCAGAAACCAGAGCGGAGCACCGTGCACGTGACTATACGTGACTATACAGAGCCTCTATGAGTGCAGTCCAAGTCCTCACTGTCATTGGGAGTACATTGTTTAAACGAAAACTGCGCAAATAAGAGCTATTTTAGATACGTATGCAAAAAGACAACTGTTTTAAAGTATTGTTCAATCACGGCTAGGAGAATGCGCTGGTTACGAGGCCATCACCTGGGCAGTACAGTCACATAGGCCTAACCTTTTCCAACGTTGGTTGCTGTGGGTAAGCTACTGTATGTGCATGCATTGTGTACAACAACAAAATACAGGGCTTCGTGCAAAAAATGTGTATGGCGCGAGTGTGACGGAAGCTTGCCCACACGGTGCTAAACTGTTTGGTTCAGAAATGGGTGAAGGTTAGGCAAGCTATTCTATTATTAGTTTAGTAATTTTGGTACTTCATTAAAACATTTTCTTGGCCACATTTTGGTGAAATTTACCTCCAAATTTACCTCCAGTATGATTTTACCTCCACGATTTGCTGCTTCTGACTTGACTGAAGTACCGTATTGTCCCGAATATAAGACGACTCGTTTATAAGACGACTCTCATTTTTCAAGACCCATTTACAGAAAAAAGAACATTGAATGTTGGCCACTATTGTAAACAAGTGTATTCTTAACTAGTGTATCCAGTCAGTTTCTTCAGATTTGCTGTAGTTGTACTTGAATTGGAGCTACTGCAATTCTGCGTTATCATTTTTGTAGCAGGGTGTACTTGACTTGTTCTGTAACTCTCATTTCTGTTCTGTTCTGTTCATTCATTCTTTCATTCAAATGGGGTCCTTACATCTAAATAAAACGTTTTAACAAAAAATAATTAATTAATTGATTGATTAATTGATTAAGTGTGTGTGTGTGTGTGTGTGTGTGTGTGTGTGTGTGTGTGTGTGAGTGTGTGTGTGTGTGTGTGTGTGTGTGTGTGTGTGTGTGTGTCTCTGTACCTGACTGCCTGTAGAAGTACAAGGACATCGAAGGTGTGGTGGAGTTCCAGGAGGTGGATGGGGAGGAGCTGGTCAGCAAGTTTGCTGAGGAGATGGAGGGGATGCTGGGGAGGAAGATGAAGTCTGTCAAAGTACGTAGACACACACACACACACACACACACACACACACACACACAGCTTTAACCAGGAGGGGCAAAATCATTTCCCGACGCGGACTGTTGGTCTGTTGGTCATGACTGCTATAAAACGGTCGTGACTGCTGGTCAACGGTCGCAGCCAGTGGTTGCGGCAGTTGGGCTAACAGTCGCAGCAATTGGGCCGACGTTCGGGCGTTAAGTTTAGGTTTAGGCATACGTTTTACTGAGGCTATGTTTAGGGTTAGCTTAGTAGTGACCAGTGAATAATGGGCGCGTCTGTTCGCCCAAACGGTCACAGCTAGGGTGACCAGATCCAAACTGTTCATTTGAGGGACAGAAGTGTTGCATGTGTGGGACAAGTGGAGTGTGGAAACGGGACAAAATGTCCCGTTCAAGATTCCATTTCACACAGCAAAAACAGCTGATCTAAAATCAAAAATAGCTGATCTACGATCTCAAAACGCGATCGCAGTGCAACGCGTTTTGAGATCGTAGATCAGCTATTTTTGATACGACAGTATGCGATGTGGCCTCTCTAGAGTGAGTGTGGAAATATAGTGGTACCACATGTGGGAATTATTTAAAAACATAGCAAGAAATGATGAAATCCAACTATTAGGGCACTACAAATTATTAGGGGCATTTTGAACACTGATGTCTGTCAGTCACAATGTGGGACAGAGTCTCAATTTGTGGGACGCTTCAAAAATCTTGAAAATGAGGGACTGTCCCACGCAAAGAGGGACATCTGGTCACCCTAGTCACAGCCGGTAGTAAAACAGTCGACTGTTAGGTACGGTCGAGGCTGTTGGGCCCAACAGTCACAAAATTTATAGCCGTTGTGACCAACGGTCGGCGTCGGAATGATTTCACTGTCTCTTGCATAAGAATGTGTCTTTCCGCTATATGTACGGTAGGCCTATGTGGTTTTATTGAATCAGGCGGTGTGCTTCTGGTGTTGAACAGTGGTGTGTGTGTGTGTGTGTGTGTGTGTGTGTGTGTGTGTGTGTGTGTGTGTGTGTGTGTGTGTGTGTGTGTGTGTGTGTGCGTGCGTGCGTGCGTGCGTGCGTGCGTGCGTGCGTGCGTGCGTGCGTGCGTGCGTGCGTGCGTGCGTGCGTGCGTGCGTGCGTGCGTGCGTGCGTGCGTGCGTGCGTGCGTGTGTGTGTTTCCTGACAGAGGCTAGCAGAGGCAGCAGAGGAGGCTGATCTGTACCATGAATACAATGAGACGCTGGAGGTAACCAAAAATATATAACAACTCATATCTCCTGGAATATTATTAGCACCATAACCCTGTGTCTGGCTAGCTCAGTAGAACTCTCACCTTTGGACCACAAAATCATCCTAGGCACCGCCAACTCTGCATATGTCTATACCAGGGGTCGGCAACCCAAGATGTTGAAAGAGCCATTTTCGACCCAAAATTAAATTCAAAATCTGTCTGGAGCCGCATTTTTTTTTCCTGAGAGTGTGCAAATGTGAACCAAATGGACCCTGGCGGGTCCATTTGGTTCCATTTGCACACTCTCAGGAAAAAAGGTCCTCAAAGAAAAATCATTAACATGGTGAAACACAACCTTTCTTCAGAAATGGAGTTTATAAAAAATAAAAATAAAGGAGTTTTTTCAGAACTCCATTTCTAGTCCACACAACATCTCTAAGGTATATTAATGACAGTAAACTGAAAACCTTTGAAAAGGGTGGTTCAAATTGAAAGCTCCACCTCTGATAACTGCTGGGCTTTTTTGACATGGCCAAGTGCTACTTTAACTGGCAACTGTCAGACAGCGCAACGCCTTTTGGGTGACTGAAATGTTTATATTATGTTGGTGTGGATCACCCCAGTGTGTGTATGTAATAATGCTACAGCCAGGGAGCCACTAGGGCTGTGTTCTAGAGCCCAGTGTGTATGTAATAATGCTACAGCCACTGAGCCACTAGGGCTGTGTTCTAGAGCCGCATGCGGCTCCTGAGCCGCAGGTTGCTGACCCCTGGTCTATACAGTGTATTTCAACCACTGTACTAGACATGGGCCACGCCCATTCTGTCCCAAATGAAATGCGACTAAGCGGTGATCAACAAACGATAGCGCTTGGATCAAAAGATGGATTGAAGAATGTAATCAATTAATCTTTGTGTTCTACGAGTATGGCACGAAAAACATCAAGTAGGAGCTGTTTCTATCTCTGGGACTCCAAATTTCTATTGTAAAATCAACATTAATTTAACTCTCAACACGACAGCAGAACCTGTAGTGTATGCAGGGGCAGATCTAGGCATGGGCATGGGCGACAATGCCCCCTAAATGCCCAGGCTGCCCCACCAAACATGATGGGATGCAGAACAACCTAAGATATTACATTACATTATATTTAAAATGATTTGAAGCACTACTACTGGTCTACTGCTACTAACTAACTACAACATACAATCGTCTCACCACTAAACCAGCAGCATTTCATCATTGAAAACAGAAAACTCTCTGAGTCAGACCTTTAGCTTTATGCATGCTGCGTGTCTGTTGTAACTTCAACAACAGCTGATGTTATTATTGGTGCTTTACTCGCCTAATTTAAGTCCTGTATGGGTGCGGCTTCATTGCCCGTGGCGCGAAGCGATACAGGCAATGAATGATTTTCTCCTGCCCCCCCCAATTGGTGTATGTGTATGTATGAGTGTATGTGACATATACTATAATATATTACCGGTAATGATATATTTTTGTGTATAGGCTGCAGTATAATGCGTGATGCATTAATAATAACCTTTCTTGTGTCTAGTTTGACTACTATAACTCCATGATGATCAACATGGTGGATGAGGATGGGAACGCTCTGGAGCTGGGAGGAGAGTTTCCCCTGGAGGAAAACGAGCATTTTAACAAAATACGAGTCAACACAGAACTGAGTAACATACAAGTACCTACGAATGTCTACAATAAAGGTATGCATGCAAACACACACACACACACACACACACACACACACACACACACACACACACACACACACACACACACACACACACACACACACACTCACACTCACACTCACACACACACACACACACACACACACACACACACACACACACACACACCTGCCTCTCATGTTTTAAACTAGTGATGACGTTCGTGAACGAATTGAGTCATATGAACGGCTTTTTGAAATGAACAGTTGGATCCAGTTTCTCAACATGGAGCCGTTCCTTTTTGTCAGAATGAACAGATCGCATCCGGGAATTACACATTTTATGAAAGGGGTACCTAACTACCAAATATTTCAATCAATAAATGAGATCACACAAAACTTTGCTGTCAGAGCAACGTGGAATCATGTGGTGCTACCATGTAATTGTGGAAGGCTTACAAGAAATATTTTAAAACTATATAAATACACGTTAAAAAATAGTTTTTTAACGGTTCTTTGAAAGGAAACGGCACCAAGGGGTCTGGCTCCCCTAAAAGAACCATAATTCCATTTTTATTTTAAATGTTTAGATTCTCTGGGCATGCAGAACTATTTTCCCTTCGGCGTCTTTCTCTCTGTGTCTCTGTAGTGTCAGAACTAGTAAATGTCTTTCTGTGTCCACAGGATCGGAACTATTAAACGGCGCTTACATGTCAGAGGCTTTGAATGACGTTTTCATGGAGAACTTCCAGGATGATCCGACTCTAACTTGGCAGTACTTTGGTAGTTCTTCAGGCTTCTTCAGACTGTACCCAGGTACGCACACACACACACACACACACACACACACACACACACACACACACACACACACACACACACACACACACACACACACACACACACACACACACACACACACACAGTTCAAGTTCAAGTCTCATTTTATTTTGTCTCCAGAAGGAGAAATTTCTCACACACACAATAAACATCATGAATTATCTGTTGATCAGTGTTGGCCAACGTACCTCTGTTTTTAACGTTTTCAAAGATCCCCCCCCCCCCCTTTTTACTATTTGGTTTTGGGCATTTTATGCATGTATTGATCGTTAATAGTACACAGACAGGAAATGGGGAGAGAGAGATGGGCAGTGACATGCGGTGTCACTTGCAAGGTGTCACTTGCAAGTTGTAATACACTGTCTTCCCAGGTGTATTGAACAGCCAGCTGCTGTGTCAATGCTGACTGTCTGTGCACCGGAGTGGGAGGGCAGAGATGTGCAATGGAGGCTTGTTTGTAAAGTAGCGTTGCGCTGCAGATCTACTGGACTCGATTAACACTTAGTGCTGCTGGGCCTACGACCTCACAATATTCTGTTTCTGACCCCCCCCCCCCTCTCTCCAGGGATCCAGTGGATTCCAGATGATAATGGGGTTGTGACCTTTGACTGCAGGAACAGGAACTGGTAAGCTGGGGCGGATGTAACACTTCCCAATGGGGGGGGGGGGGGCAGAATATGGTACCCATACCATTTTCGGTTACAGGACTTTTATTAGTCAAGTGAAGCATCAATAATAACATCAGCCGTTGTTGAAGTTGCAACAGACACACAGCATGCATCAAGCTAAAGGTCTGACTCTGAGAGGGTTTTCTGTTTTCAATGATGAAATGCTGTTTGGTTTAGTGGTGACACAGCTGTAGTGTGTAGTAGTGTTTCAAATCATTTTTTTGAAACACTACTACTTTTTTGTTTTGCATGTTTTGCATGTTTTGCAGGTGGGGCAGTCTGGGCATTAAAGGGGGGATCCGCCCCTGCTGGTAAGACATCGCCCCGAACAAAATTCAGGCTTGTTTCCATGAAAACAGATCACATATATAGGTTTCTTTTAGCTTTCTAGAAATGTGCTCCTGAAAAGAGGAGCGAGAGAGAGCAGAGGCTAATGAGGGCAGGCCTGTTGGGAGGACGACAGCGCAGGGGGGCGGGGGGAAATCTCATTACCGTTAACGAACTTGGAACTCTGGAGGAAGAGAATAAAGGGATGAAACAATAGAGAGGGAAGGAATGAGAGGAGGTTTGACCTCGGCCTGCCTCACATTTTAACTCATAACTAGTATCCTCTCTCTCTCTCTCTCTCTCTCTCTCTCTCTCTCTCTCTCTCTCTCTCTCTCTCTCTCTCTCTCTGGTTGTGTGGGTCACGAATAAAGTACATTATACAGTTCATGTTTAGCATCATTTATTATTTCAAAATTATTATTTTAAATATTTAAAATAACATTTTAGGTTGCGCTGTTAGGCTGCGCAACAGTGACATATGTTTGTGAAATCAAGCCAAATGCTATTTTCGTGCTTGAGCAGACCCAGCCAGCCAGGCAGGGACACACCTAGCTCCTTAGTTAACAAAAATCACACCTGTGTGAAGTGGAGTCGTGAAATCTGCCAATTATCCTTCCTTATATGACTGGAGCTAGACTACAGATGGGAGATTTAAAGAAATGTTGCAGTTTCATGGATTTCTTCATGGATTACCCCTGCGGACCTCTGGGATTGTTCGCGGACGGCCGTGGACCCCCGTGATATTTGTGTGCGTGTGCATGCAGGGTTTCCCCCAGCGCTTTATTATCAGGGCGGCCGCCCTGAGTGAAGCCCGGCCCCGCCTTGGCTACGTCCCCCCCCCCCCCAAAAAAGTAAAAATGTGTCGTTCATACAATGTGCATGTTAATAAAGTTATCTGCACTAAGGCTTCAAACCGAAAGTGCGATTTGAAACCATGTCATTAGCAAATCTCAACGGCCGCGATCATTCAGTATTATTCAGTAGTATCAGTATCAACCGGAGCGAGTCTGATCCAGTGTTGACACTGTCACACTTCTGTGCTGCGCGCTGCCCAATCAGTGCGTATGCAGTGCTTCTGTGCACGCACACGGAGCACACGGAGTTGTTTAGCTCCCGAAGCAGTAAAAAGACACGCATGCCGTCTGTGTCCCGCCCCGACTCCCGCGGACCCCCGTCATGTCAGCCTAACCAAACGACATCCACGCTGAAATTATTGCGTTTCAACTGGTGTGCAGCTTCAGCTTAACGTAGTCACCCTCTCCCTGTCTGTTGAATAATTAGCACATAGGCTAGCTTGTAGCTCGTGTGTGCTGCTTCTGAGTGTGTGTGTGTGTGTGTGTGTGTGTGTGTGTGTGTGTGTGTGTGTGTGTGTGTGTGTGTGTGTGTGTGTGTGTGTGTGTGTGTGTGTGTGTGTGTGTGTGTGTGCGTGCGTGTGTGTGTCTTGAAGCGTATTTTGCGAGTATTTTGAGGGTGACCAGATATCCCCGTTTCTATGGGACAGTCACAGGGTGACCAGATGTCCTTCTTTGCGTGGGACAGTGTCTCATTTCAAAGACCCTGTCCCACATTGTGACTGACAGACTACAGTGGTCAATTGTCCTAAAAGTCCCCCTTCTGTTTTCTGTTTTATCACTGTCTCTGTTAATGCTAGATGTGGTTTAAGCCTGTTGAAATAACAGGTGAAATACATACTAACATGAATAAATAACAAATTCATGGCTAGGGACTACTTATGGACAAATGATGCATGAGGCATTTTTAATGCCAACTGTAATGTGTTGCTACCCTGCAATTAAATGTCCCTCTCAAGTAATACTTCTGTCCCTCAAATGAACAGTTTTGGTCCACTTAAGTCTGATTGATCAATCTATTGTGAAAGAAAAATATCTACCAGTCTGCCTGTTCTGATAAGAAATGAAATATGGCCTAATAATGACATAACTGCAGTAAATGGCCATTGAATATGTGATGACCGCAAAAATGCAGTCATTCCCTTATTGACTATAAGGGAATTTATAGTCATTTTTACTGTGGCACTCTGAGTGTCAAGGACAAAATCATGGCACTTCATGTCAAAAAGGTTGCCTACCCCTGGCCTACGGTATTGTAATTACATCACGTGCACGCGCACATGTACGGACGTGCACGCGCACTAGCACAGACTCGAAGCCTCACCACCTTGACTAAACAATTTTCTGGGGGAAACACTGTACACGCATGTGTGCGGGCTTGTGTGTGTGAAAGAGAGAGACAGACAGAGCGAGAGAGCGTTCACTCATGGCGGCCCAAAAATGCCATATCCTGTAAGACTGTAAGGCATGCCATGGCACCGGTGCTGTAGTGATGGCAATGGTACAAGCGGAGACAAACGGATAACATGACAGACACACACCACTGTGAAATCCGTCTATTCGTTTCACATCTCCAAAAAAAAAGCTTTGCTAAAAGGATAGCACACTTGACTCGACTGAGAGAGAGAGAGAGAGAGAGAGAGAGAGAGCACAGCCTGTGCTCTGTAAGCAGCCAGGTTGATCTCCACAGTATGTCTGCCTTTCTCCATGGTCAGTGTGATCTTACTGAGTCTGAACAATTTCTCTCTCTATCTGTCTCTCTCTCTGTGTCTCCCTAGGTACATCCAGGCAGCCACCAGTCCTAAAGACGTGGTGATTGTAGTGGATGTCAGTGGAAGCATGAAGGGCCTGAGGCTGACCATCGCCAAGCACACCATCAACACCATCCTGGACACCCTGGGAGAGAACGACTTTGTCAACGTCATTGCTGTGAGATCTCCCTCGCATGAACACACGCACACACACACACGCACACACACAACCACACAGACACACACATGTGAGTGGTCTCACAAAGATTAACACACTGACACACACACACCCACACATAGACTCCAAAGAGAGAGCAAAATCATTTTGCGACCGCAACTGTTGGTCACAACCGCTATGAAACGTTTTTTTTTAACGGTTGTGACGAAGGTTGCAACCGTTATAAATCAATAGCGACCGCTATAAATCAGTTGCGAACGGTGAAGAATGGTTGACCGTTTTACTACTGGTTGCGACCGTTGGGGCAATAGCCACGACAGTCGCTACTAAACCTAACTATAAACATAACTTCAGCAAAACGTGTGCCTAAACCTAACCTTAACCCCCAACAGTTGTGGTCTCAAAATTATTTTGCGGCAGTTAGAAAATGACATAAATCAGCTGTGACCTGTGGGCCAATGGTCGCGACCATTGGGCATAATGCTAACAACCGTTTTATAGCAGTTGCGACCAGTGGTTGCAGTGATAAAATGATTTCGCCCCTCCTGCATACAAAGTCTCTCAAAAGAAAAGAATTATGCATTTTTAATGTTGATATCACCCACACCCAGTTGATTTTCAGTGTTTTTATCAGTGTTATAATAAGCCTGCTTTGGACACCAGCATACATGTTGGCTTTCATAATCCTCTTATCTGATCCCACAATTCATCGCTGCAGGGTAGTGATGCAAGATCGATGTACTCACATTAAGTAAATGTATCAATATGGCAATGTAAATATACTCTACATACTGTGTATTTCTGGAATTCAAAATGTACTTGAGTCAAACTGCTACATTTTGTAGCTCTGTTTATCCAAGATGGAAAACAATTGACTCATGATTACAATATAGATTCTCTGGAAAGGCACACCGCCCAACCATCTGACCACGTAACTAGTTTGGTGGTCGGGTGGGTGGGTGCTCTACTACAGATGCTCTACTACAGCCAGTGACGCCTGCTTTCTAACCGCTCCACAAAACTACATGGAGGCGTGGTTCTTAAAATGATACACATATCACATTTTAACGCTATGTACAGTTTATATATATGCTTTCCGAACATTATCTTTATAAATGCGAGTTGGACCCCAATGGAAACAGCAAAGCGATTACTTGGTTCTCCTTGTATGAATGGAAATTTTCACCCAAATGGAAACCCCAAAGTGGAAATTGCATTAAATGTGAACTATAAATATTCTATAAAGATGGCAGCAGGTGCCTGTGTATAAATAAACATAATCATTTAATGCCTTGTGTGATCTGCCTGTTTCTAACAGCAAAAGAGAGAAAGGCACATAGTAACTGTTAACATCAGTGTCTTGCATGCAGGGTGTTGCATGCAATGTACGTTAGTATAATCTAACCTCCATGTGCAATCCATCCCAATCACCCTTGGCAGCGATACACCAAATGAAAGGGCCCCATGCATGTATGATTAATAGAATCAAGCACTAGACTATTTGTATTTGTGTGCCCAGTGGAAAATCATTACAGCCGTGCAATCATGCAGCCGTGCAATCATTACACTGCTGCATGTAGTACATGGCTAACGCCAGCACCATTGCCGCTGCACTACCTGACTGGATCTGCTATTTTTGAATCTCCCTCCCTCCGAGAGGTTAAGAAATTGATGACCCAGAAATTGGTGACCCAAATATGTTTTCGATGGAAGCAACAGCCATCAGCCATCAGCCGTACCTGCAAATCTCGCTCAGGGCCTTGCAGGCCTGCGGGCCCTAGAGCTTAAAGGGCCACTTCAACAATTTTCTTACCCGTCTTCCTGCAATTGGTCACTAATGTTTATTTCCATTGTTAACCCTGGCCTGTCCAGAGCAGTCAGGGCTTGACACTAACACTTGCCCGCTTGTCCGGGCAAGTAAAAAAAAATGGTTGGGCAATGAAGACTGCTACCTGGTTGCCCATCATCGGGCAAGTGTGCGACTTAGTGAGCTATAACACAACACGAGATGTATTTGTCTTGAAGGTGGTCATGGCGCTCTGCCTCTTTCCCTGCTTTCTAGCTATATCTCCTATCTCTCTCCCAGGTCCATTTGGTTCCAAACTATCATTTTGCTGGAACCACTGATCTACACTGATTTAGCCTACAAGTTGAATATTTTGACTTAAACAAAACAGGCTTCAACTGCGAAAGGAAATGTTTAAAGCACCCAAGTAGAAAGTAAACTTTACAATATATTTGGGGGGGCAAGTGACCATGACCTGAGGGCAAGTAGAACCTGACTTGCACTTGCCCGATGAGAAAATGCCTCAGAGACCTTAGTGTCAACCCCTGTACAGTTCCCAATCCTTTCAGATTGAGACCCAGACGAGAGGTTAGACTTTTGTTCAGGACCCAAACTAGTGAGAAGAGCAAATTTACAAGCTCGCAACGTAGCACAAAGCGATTATTACTAGTATTTATTATTATTGAGGCGGCAGCGGCTCCGTGGCTCCTCAACTGTTGGTGTCGAAGTGTCCTTGAGCAAGACACTGAACCCCTAATTGCTCCTGATGTGCTAGTATGTGCCTTGCATGGTTTCCACTGCCATAGGTGTATGAATGTGTGTGTGTGTGAATGGGTCTATGTGATGCACAATCTATGTAAAGTGCCTTTGATAAAGGTGCTATATAAATTTACCAGTTATTATTATTAGTATTATATATTTTTTTTAAATTTGCATTATTACTATTATTCAACAAATTATTATGGAATACTGATTGATTGATTGATACTGATATCTCCATTGCAGTTGATTGATTGCTTGCTATTCATGTCTTCAGTACAGTGACTATGTGCGCTATGTGGAGCCATGCTTCAAAGGGATTCTGGTACAGGCTGACCTGGATAATAGAGAGGTATTTTACACACACACACACACACAGGCGCGCGCACACACACACACACACACACACACACACACACACACACACACACACACACACACACACACACACACACACACACACACACACGTTCTTCTCTTTTCTCCCCTTCACAAGGAGAAGTAACAGATCGCTTAACCTCCATCAAGCTGTTCATTATCTGGCTACACATACCGTAATTCAGTGAGTGTGTGTGTGTGTGTGCGTGCGTGTGTGTGTGTGTGTGTGTGTGTGTGTGTGTGTGTGTGTGTGTGTGCGTGCGTGCGTGTGCGTGTGTGTACTCCTGACTTATTTGGGTGCATACAGTATTCAAAGCAAGGTGATTGGGGACGGGACGGCATGTCAAAACTTTGATTTGATTACTGTTCCATAAGGTTAGCGTTCAGGTCATTACATTACAGGGAAGGTGATGAATATACCATCAGAAATGCGTTGGTGGATATTCCACAACAACAATTCATTCACTGAGTCATTCAGGTCTCATTTAGAAAACAAATGACTGCTTTATTGGCATCAATGATGTGTGCGACAAATACTGTAGTGTGCTAAAATAGCAGACCTTAGACATTGATGTCTGAGTGTTTAAGTCGCAGCGGACCACAAGCAGCCTGACAGTCACGGGTTTGATTCTGATTTTGATTCGATACCATTAAAAAAAAGAAGAAAAAAAAATCAATACCTACATACGCTTATTTAGTTTTTGTTGTTTTTAATTTCCTCCTTTTGTGCCAGGGAAACTGTACATCTTCAATACAGGAAGTAGATTTCCAGAATATACAGCTTGGTCGACTACAGATTACCAACATAGTAAATGCAAAATGTACCGGTATGCTTATCAACAACAGATAAACATCGGCTACTGCTATCGGTTAATGTCAGTCTTATTTGCCGTTATTTGTCATATTAATCCTTTTTGTTTGTCACACCATTGTCTGAAAACACCACAAAAGGCCCCCTCACCTGTGCAATTGCGCCCCATCAATTGATTACTTAAAGACCAAATGTACCCGCTGTTGGACTATTCTCACGTAGGCTGCTGTCCAACGGGCACGGACAGGCCTTGTGTCATTCATTTAATTATTTAGATGAATTGAAACCAAATTAAAATTCAGACTGAGCGTCAGCCCTTAGACCTTCCTTTCTATTACCAGACAACCTCTCTACCCACCAAGCGTACACTATACTGTACAGTGTGTGTGTGTGTGTGTGTGTGTGTGTGTGTGTGTGTGTGTGTGTGTGTGTGTGTGTGTGTGTGGACTGCACGTCCTACTTTCACTCTCTCGATGTGACAGGGGTTTTCTTATTTGCTGTGCAGATGCTGTGCAGATGTTGGCTGACAAACAAACACATGCGCGTGCACGCATGCACACACACACACACACACACACACACACACACACACACACACACACACACACACACACACACACACACACACACACACACACACACACACACACGCTGATTTACAAGTTCAGAATCTGTCTTAGCCAGTGTGTGGATGCTTGGTTCAAGTTGTTCATACTGCTTGCACTGTAAGGTGTAAGATATATTCTGGTTCTTTCACATACTCACTATTGTCCCCCCAACCTCTCCTCCTCTCTCTCCCTACAGCATTTTAAACTCTTGGTAGATGAGCTCCACGTCAAAGGAGAAGGGAGGGTCAAAAAGGCAATGAAGGAATCCTTCAAAATTCTTAATGAGGTTTGTCCATCCTCACCAGTCACCATTACAAAGTACAACTATACACATCTGGTCACAGCACATTATTGGAAAAGATTATTTATCATTGTTTTGTTTTCTACCCATCACTGGACCCAATTTTAGTCTTTTTACCAATTTATTCATCCATTCCTCACACATTGTGTCACTGCTGTCCTATCTACTGGTTTACCTGCCAGTACCGTGCCCCCACCAGGAGGAAGAAACAAAGCCAGATGCTATTATTTAACTTATAAATAATAGCATCTGGCTGACCGGTATATCAATATTATGTTTTCCAAAACATTCATTCCGGAGAGACGGGTGACAGCCGGAATGTAGACGGCACTCAGGTGAGCAGTATGGGTTAGCGCCCCAGCCTGTGTCCTCTGTGAGGAGGAAGCCCTACAACCCTTGGTGAGGCCGTTAGGAGGGCCATTATGATTCACTGCTCCTGAATGAAATGTCTGGTGCTGGGAGTCTGGTGCAACGCACAGGTCCTGTGCCTGATGAGAGCAGGAGTAGACCTGGTGAGACGTAGGAGGGGTCTGGACAGGAGTCAACCCACAGAGCCTAGTCCTTCCATGTACCAGAGTATGGTGTCTCCCAGTACCGGCAGAGTAGTTCTGGAGCAGTGGATTGTGTGGCCTTGGGCCTTTCCCTAGTGGATTGATCAACCCCCGGCTGGGTCGCCTGAGTGTGGGGTATGATGTTGCGAGACCCGAAACCCCGATGACCTTGGGATACATCACTGAGGATACGTCCCAGTTGCATCCATGCAATGTATCTTGTATCTTTGTTCATCTATTGAAGAGTTTGCCTGCTGGATAATTGGTTTATTCATTCAGTAACATTCTCAGTAACATATTGCTTGACATATTTGCTGTCAGACACAACACTATCATTAATTGAATTGTCTGTCTGTCCCTCCATCTTTGCTGTAGGCGGTAGCATTAGGACAAGGCAGTCTGTGCAACCAGGCCATCATGTTGATCACTGATGGAGCGATGGAGGACTTTCAAGATGTCTTTGAAGAATTAAACTGGCCAGAGAAGCGGGTACGTGCACGCACGCACGCACGCACACGCACGCACGCACACACACACACACACACACACACACACACACACACACACACACACACACACACCTTCCAGGAAATGGATTTAGTCTAAAGTCTGTGATGAGGACACACAGCAGATGTTTATTTATTTTCTCCCTCTCTGTCACTCATTCTCTCTCTCTCTCATCCTCAGGTACGAGTGTTCACTTATCTCATTGGTCGAGAGATGACCTTTGTTGACAACGTGAAATGGATCGCCTGCAACAACAAAGGTAAATGGGAATGTGGAATTGAACAGCCCTTTAAAAGGATGATTCTGTTACCATTGGGAAGCGAACTTGTATCTATCGCCATCTCATGCCCATCACCATCATGCCTCCAGCATGCCCTTTGTTTGAGTTGTGAAATTAGCAGCTCTATAAGCTCTGAGTGTTAGTATAGGCCCTTGTTTCTTCTACAATTTTAGAGTGTTTAAACATAATAAAAAGGAATGGTTTTGGAACCAGGCCTACTGTTGTATAAGGTTTCCACACAACAGCAATGCCTTCGACAAGCTATTATGCTTTCCATGGCAGTACACTCTCACACTTGAAAATGATTTGATTTAATTTTAATGGCCCATTTGTGTGGTTTGTTTTGGAGAGGTGCTGCCCTCTGGTGGATCACCTTACATCCTGCAGGGACTGAATGAAAACACTGTCATAAAACTGATGTGTGAACTGAATGTGTTATTCCCTGAACATAATTTAGTTATAAAGTTGTGAAAATTTGGGCACTAAATCGTTGCCAAATTTCTTCACCAATGTGTTTCTAATGGTGTCTAATAACATGTACTAAAATGTTCTAATTCAAGTCCCGTGGGAAACTTCATAAAACAACAGATCAAATTCGGGATACTAGTCACAACCTATAGAAGGCAGGGCATGAAAAATATCATGCTTTATCAAGCATGTGATATGTCTAACTGGGGGGTTTTCATGAATCCATTCTAAGCATTATTTTTTTTTAACCACTAAATCATTGCCAGACATTTCTTGGTAACACTTTAGTTCCCAGATTGTTCAAATATCTGCAAAAAATCCCTAACTAATTCTGAAGAGTGTGTATGTGTGCGTGTGTGTGTGTGTGTGTGCGTGCATTGTAGGTTACTACACACACGTCTCCACTCTGGCGGACGTCCAGGAGAATGTAATGGAGTACCTCCATGTCCTCAGTCGACCGATGGTCATCAACCATGACCATGACATCATCTGGACTGAAGCTTATATGGACATGGTGGTCAGTACGCCTGTCTGTCTGTACTGTCTGATTATTAACCACCTGCTGTCTGTCTGTCTGTCTGCCTGCCTGTCTGTCATGTCATCATACTTCATTCATGTCATCTCATGTATCTTCATTTTCTTTTCCCCTCCATGTTAAGTTGCCATCCACAAAAGAGGTAAAAACACGACTGTAGCTACATATAAAACCACAACCCTTCACTTCTGCATACTAGTATAGATTACATCGTGTACATTAATGGAGACTATTTAGTGCTCAGTAGTATAGATTAGATGTTCTATTATTATGTGCTGCTCCTCAACCATTCATCCATCCATCCATCCATCCATTCATCCATCCATCCATCCATAAGCGTTTATCAGAAGCTGTGTTGCGGATTTAGGAGGTTCAGTAGAGGCTCCTACAGTACACACACACACACACACACACACACACACACACACACACACACACACACACACACACACACACACACACACACACACACACACACACACTGGTCTTTGATTCATCTATCATGGTTATAATGGAGGTCGAAGTTACAGTGGGTTTGTATAAGAAGGGGGCAGTGCAGCTAAAATTAATATCAAATGTCTGAAATACTGAATCAAGCAACTTAAAAACTGCCTGGGGTGTTCACATAAGCCTGAGTAGCCATCCTTGCTTACTGAAGCTATTTGGTTGCAGATGGAATGTCTTTAATTGAGCTTTCATCTGCTTATGCAAAAAATATTACTAGGTGACCTAAAAAAAAAGCACTCTGGGCAAGACCTACACTGTAGACGCCAGATGTTTTGGCGGCAAAAGTTGTGGGTTTGGGTGGAAGTAGCGCTCAAGAAGATGACGCATTGCAAATGTGTTATTTGGTTTTTGAAGTAATTGTGAATGGCTCGTGATCAGGCTTTTCTCTGGAGATGAGAAAGCCTGGGACTAAAATCCTAAACCCTAGTTAGATTTATGTGTGCCATGCGTCACTGCGTGCCAATAGTGGCAATACTAATCCACTTTTGTACCCTAGTATTTGGCATGATCTGATCATGATGATGATAAAGGCCTAGGTGGAGGAGCAACGCTTGGAACTGGAAGTGTCCTCGGTTTGATCCCTGACTCTTCCTGGCTTCAGGCTGAAGTGTCCTTGAGCAGCAAACCGCCAAAGTCCACCAGCTGTGCAAGTTGTGTCCCACTGCTCCTAATAGCTATAATATGGGTAAATGCAGAGGTCAAATTCCGGGTATTTTCCAAACGCAACTTGGCAAATACTCCAACAACACACTAATAAAAGGTGGACATGTGTATCTGTCATCGTTAATGTGACGACCACAATGAGCACACCTAAATCTAACAACCCCATTACTTTGATTAGCTGCAGCTGTGTTGCTTCTTACATCAGTGTAGCAAGGGCATGCCAGCCGTTTAGATTCATCATAAGTTAGATGCTAACAGTGTGTGTGTGTGTGTGTGTGTGTGTGTGTGTGTGTGTGTGTGTGTGTGTGTGTGTGTGTGTGTTCAGTTGTTTAACTCTGAAGCCCAGAGTTTACTGCTGATGACATCAGTAGCCATGCCCGTCTTCAGCAGGAAAAAGGAGACGGTAAGGACATCTCTAAATAGTGTTTTCACTGTTATGTTGTAAGTTACATTTACAAAAGGGTGTATATAAAACGCTTAGGCTTCAGTCTATAACCCTTTTCAATAAAATAAAGTCTGTGTGTGTGTGTGTGTGTGTGTGTGTGTGTGTGTGTGTGTGTGTGTGTGTGTGTGTGTGTGTGTGTGTGTGTGTGTGTGTGTGTGTGTGTGTGTGAGAGAGAGACACAGAGAGAGAGAGAGAGAGAGAGAGAGAGAGAGAGAGAGAGCCATTGTCCGTCAGGTGTGTGACCTTATATTGTGTGTGTGTGTTTGTAGTTATCTCACGGCATCCTACTGGGTGTGGTCGGGACCGATGTGGCATTGAAAGAACTGATGAGACTGGCCCCGAGATATAAGGTACACACACACACACGCACCCTCAATAAAATAGACAAAACAATGTAACAGCTGACTGATGCAGATTCATGATGTGAAGTGTTGTCTCCTCAGCTTGGTGTCCATGGTTACGCCTTCCTGAATACCAACAATGGATATATCCTGTCTCACCCTGACCTTCGACCTTTGGTAAGGACAAAATATGTAGTCTATGTGGACATAGCCATACGAGCAGGAACCAATGAATGGGGCGAAAAAATAATTACAGCTTCACAGAACCAATGCGGTGGTTCTTATTGGTATGGTATCAGGATTGGCTCGGACTGAGTCTCACCTCAAAAGGTGTAGGACAGCCATAGAGCATTATTTAAAAGGGTATCTTTGAAAAACAAAGAAGAGGACATGCACACAGTCACTTGCCAAAAAATGTTCTTGATTTCCATTCGGTTAGCCCTTCATCAGGACAGACAATACACGGCACAATAACCACCAAACATTTATAGACCAGACCCACAGTTAGAAGGTCATGTAGATGCAGGTCATTGGCTGCACAGATAAATAGAACCCACAGGTCACTCCCCTCAAAGCCATATTACATCCACTCTACATGAAAAAGGGGTATGCAATCCCATAATGGAAGATACAACATTTATCAGGGTCAGGGGCAAGGCATGACTAAAGCCTGTTTCTTAAGATATATTTGTTTTGACCTTAAAAGACCAATTGTGGAAGTGTCTCCTGTTTTTTGTTTTGTGGTACACTGTAGTGTACACCAGGGCTACTCAACTTTATATGGCTCAGGGGCCACTAAGCAAACTACCAAAAATCGAAGTGCTACAACTTTCGCAAGCCCAAATAATGTTGATCCTATATTGGATTTTTTCCCAACACACTATGAGGGTCTAAAAATGGACATACCTAGCAACTTAAAATACATTTGTTGTGTTTCTGGATATATGGACGTACCGGTATATGGCAAGGAATGGTAGAACCTCTTGGCCAGTAAAGGACCGTTCTCGGTGAGGTAACTGAACTGATGTAACTAAGATCCCTAATTGGCTATTGATGGTGATGCAATGAAGTATACTTGTGCGTAGGGGTTGGGAGTACTTGCACTCTGCTCATGCAAATTAGTTTTATACTTTATGTAAATTGTGTTTTATTGTGATTTGTGTTTTATGTTGTGCCTCTCAAAAGAGATGTTCTATCTATATGTATTTTTGTATGTGACAGTATAAGGACGGTAAGACGCTGAAGCCAAAGCCAAACTACAACAGTGTTGACCTGCAGGAGGTGGAGTGGGAGGATGTAGATGAGACGGTGAGTACTCTGCTACAAGTATACGTCCGGAAATCAAAAGCTACTTGTTTAATAGTGCAAAAGTATTAGCAACAAATTAGACTTAATTGAGTGCCAAAGGTAAAAATACTCAGTCATAGTTGTAGGGCTGATGTATTGAATGCAAGATGTAGAAACACCACAGTAAAACACCAAAGTAAAACAACCTCAAAAGTGTACAACTAAGTGCAATACCTGAATGTACTTTATACCACTGTGTGTGTGTGTGTGTGTGTGTGTGTGTGTGTGCGTGTGCGTTTCAGCTAAGGACAGCTATGGTGAAAGGACAGACAGGGACACTATCTATGGACGTCAGGGCATCTGTAGACAAAGGGGTGAGTGGGGGAAATCAAACTGTCAACCTCTTTGTATTTCAGAATATCAACTATGACTATGACTGAATAATTTATGTCTCTCTGTCTATCTCTCTGGCTGCCTGCCTGTGGCTGAACAGAGGAGGGTCATGTTTCTGAAGAATGATTATTTCTACACTGTTATCAATGAGACTCCATTCAGGTGTGTTGCATTTCACTACAATAGGCATCTAATAGTGTTAGTACATTGTTCATTTCAAGGGCCAAATGCATTTGGCCACTGACCTATCCTACCTCCACCCCTGAATCACTATAGTAGAAGCCCCAGGAGGGTCCACGCGCACCCCCCGTATTTTTTTGTCTAGTCTGTTTTTTATTGATCCTTAGGACCTCTAGAATAAGAATTTTGATGATCCCAAGAACAAATTTGGTCCTTTTGGTGTTTTTTTCAATGTTTTGTGAGTCATACACGTGCTTCGAGATTACCGTCAAGAACGCCTGCGAGACTGTCTATTAGAGACTGTGGTACGCTCAAATTTTGAGATAGCCAGAAAGCAAATACACCATTGTTTTCTAGACAACCTCAGCTTTCCAATGAGACCATTCGCATCATGCTCCCATGTCAGAAAAGGGGACAAATACCTAATGATTCAAAGTTAAAATAATATTTTGCGAAGGAAAAAAGGCCATCGACTATTTTCCAAAAGGTCCCTTGACCTGTCACTTCAAAATATGTCAATGGAAATGGGTTACAGGGGTAGCTACAAGCCTCCCCTATACAGACATGTCAAATTTATGCCAATCAAATGCAGTTTTGACCAAGAACCTTGCACTTTTGTGCATGCAGTACAAATGTAATTTTGCCCCAAATGCTGTATTAGTCAAGTTGAGACTGTCTATTAGAGACTGTGGTACGCTCAAATTTTGAGATAGCCAGAAAGCAAATACACCATTGTTTTCTAGACAACCTCAGCTTTCCAATGAGACCATTCGCATCATGCTCCCATGCAGAAAAGGGGACAAATACCTAATGATTCAAGTTAGAATGATATTTTGTGAAGGAAAAAAGGCCATTGATTATTTTCCAAAAGGAAAAAAAGTGACCTGTCACTTCAAAATATGTGAATGGAAATGGGTTACAGGAGTAGCTACAAGCCTCCCCTATACAGACATGTCAAATTTATGACAATCAAATGTAGTTTTGACCATAGAACCTTGCACTTTTGTGCATGCAGTACAAATGTAATTTTGCCCAAAATGCTGTATTAGTCAAGTTGTGCAGTGCACATTGGGTTTTGTTTCTAATGGTGATGTTTAATGGTGATGGAATTGCATAGCAGGGGTTGACACTAAGGTCTCCGAGGCACTTGCCCCTCGGGCAAGTGCAAGTCAGGTTCTACTTGCCCTCAGGTCACGGTCACTTGCCCCTAAAAATATCGTGAATTTTGCATTCAAGGTTACTTTCTACTTGCTGCTTTAAACATTTCCTTTCGCAGTCAAAGACTGTATTGTTTAAGTCACAATCAGCTACAGTAAATATTCAACTTGTAAATCAGTGGTTCCCACAGTGGTCACCTCAGGGGTCTGTGATGCCAGCAAAATGATAGTTTAGAACCAAATGGACCTGGGAGAGAGATAGCTATAGAAAGCAGGAAAAGACGCAGAGGCAGAGCGCAATGACCACCAAGACAAATATATCTTGTTATAGCGCACTAAGTCACATGCTTGCCCGATTGGGTAGCAGTATTCACTTGCCCGACCATTTTTTTACTTGCCACTGCAAGTGGGCAAGTGTTAGTGTCAACCCCTGCATAGTTTGTGTGTGTGTGTGTGCGCGCGCAGCTGAGACTATTCTACATCCAATGTCGCAATGTAGACTGTCAATTGGTTCCCCATAGAGATGGGGATCCAATTGACAGTCACAGATTGACAGTAACCAATGGACCGTCACCAATTGACCAATGGACAGGCACCAATTTACTGTCCCATTGGCTGAGAACTTAAATGACAATAGACTCCCCAGTATAAAGAGGTCATTTCACCTGGTGTCTTGGTCATTGCTACACGGATCCTAGAAGAGTTGTCTAGCACATGCCACAAACTTTCAAATTGTCACCATGTCAGTGGATGAGTCTGGACCAAGCCAGAAACGAACAAGGGTTAGTGATTCAACACCAACGCAAATATGTATTTTACATAATGTAAAACTTAAAGATCCAGCAACATTCACACCTCTCAGTGCATCAAAGATTGAGCCTGTGAGAAACTCAAGCATCTCATCTCAAGCTTAACATCCGGTACGAGAGATGCCAGGAGCCCCTTAACTCACCATACAGGATGAAGGACATCTGTGACCACATTCCAGAATCACTAGAAGGTATAGACATAGGGTTCACAGGCTGGCACAGAACATGTTACCAGTACTTTGTAAAAAACAAAAAAAAAAAAACAAACAAAAAAAAAGTACTGGTAACATGGGGTATAGACATAGGGCACACAGTGCCCCAAAACCAAAAAATACTCACCCCGGAAAAGGAAATCATTATCCAGTGATCCAAAGTTTGGGCCTGAGTGATTTTTTGTGAAAAAATTGTAATCAAATTTGGTCCAAGTTAGCATCGTAAAAATGAGTACCCTGTTGAATTTCCAAAATATAAAGGCAGATCACCATCTTGGGACAACCTTGAAAGCCAAGCATAGCAGTTGGAAAATTTCAAACTTTTTAGGAAAATACACTTCTCAGCAGAAGCAAAGTACCATCCTTCCTGCTGTAATAAGTTTAATACGGAATACCAGAATCTTGTCAAATCCAAGAAGAGAAGCTGTAAACCTAAAAGTGCCCAAGCACATACATGTATTTCTGCTGCCCACAACCAGGCGTTCACTCTGATGTGCAGTAATGTGCAGAAACACATTGTAGATGAGCGACAAGTTGTTTTACTGAGTACAAAATGCAGTTGATTTTGCTCAGGTCCAGCTACAGGGATGTGTCATTTTACCTGATCTACACCAAATTTATCTCTGGATGCAATCCTCACAGCATACAAGCTTGCGAAGTAAGTCTTGCCTTGCCATGATCTTATGAGGCTAGGCCGAGCAATGAAGCCCATAGGGCTTTAGGGGGTGGCAGGTTGTTGTACAATAACCCCCTGGACATGATGCTAGTATGTCGGTATGTAAGTCTTAACCCTTGATGCTGAGCAGGGAGGCATTGGGTCCCGTTTATGGAGTCTTTTGTATGACGCAGTACTAGGGAATCGAACCCCGACCTCCCAGTCTCAGGGCGGACACTCTAACCACAAGGCCACTGAGTTGGTCACACAAGCTTGGTACCAGAGATCAAATCTTCAACTTCAACTTTTAGATATTTTCCTAAAAAGCTTGAAATTTACCAACTGCTGTGCTTGGCTTTCAAGGTTGTCCCAGGATGGTGATCTGCCTTTTTATTTTGGAAATTCAACAGGGTATTCTTGTCCTGTGCTTGTATTTGATTTTGTATTATGCTTTCTTTGTAGGCCTACAATGTCGTGTATTAATTGTAGGAACCTCTCGAAAACGAGATAGTGTATCTCAAGGGGTATTCCATGAATAAAGAAATTTCAACAACAGGGTACTAATTTTTATGATGCCAACTTGGACGAGATTTAATTACATTTTTTTCACACAAAATGCACTCAGGCCCAAACTTTGGATCACTGGATAATGATTTCCTTTTCCGGGGTGAGTATTTTTTGGTTTTGGGGCACTGTGTGCCCTATGTCTACACCCCATGTTACCAGTACTTTTTTTTTTTTTTTTTTTTTTTTTTTTTTTTTTTACAAAGTACTGGTAACATGTTCTGTGCCAGCCTGTGATCCCTATGTCTATACCTTCTACTGATTCTGGAATGTGGTCACAGATGTCCTTCATCCTGTATGGTGAGTTAAGGGGCTCCTGGCATCTCTCATACCGGATGTTAAGCTTGAGATGAGATGCTTGAGTTTCTCACAGGCTCAATCTTTGATGCACTGAGAGGTGTGAATGTTGCTGGATCTTTAAGTTTTACATTATGTAAAATACATATTTGCGTTGATGTTGAATCACTAACCCTTGTTCGTTTCTGGCTTGGTCCAGACTCATCCACTGACATGGTGACAATTTGAAAGTTTGTGACATGTGCTAGACAACTCTTCTAGGATCCAGGTGAAATGACCTCTTTATACTTGGGGAGTCTATTGTCATTTAAGTTCTCAGCCAATGGGACAGTAAATTGGTGCCTGTCCATTGGTCAATTGGTGACGGTCCATTGGTTACTGTCAATCTGTGACTGTCAATTGGATCCCCATCTCTATGGGGAACCAATTGACAGTCTACATTGCGACATTGGATGTAGAATAGTCTCAGCTGCGCGCGCACACACACACACACAAACTATGCAGGGGTTGACACTAACACTTGCCCACTTGCCCGGGGCAAGTAAAAAAATGGTCGGGCAAGTGAATACTGCTACCCAATCGGGCAAGCATGTGACTTAGTGCGCTATAACCTAACACAAGATATATTTGTCTTGGTGGTCATTGCGCTCTGCCTCTGCGTCTTTTCCTGCTTTCTATAGCTATCTCTCTCCCAGGTCCATTTGGTTCTAAACTATCATTTTGCTGGCATCACAGACCCCTGAGGTGACCACTGTGGGAACCACTGATTTACAAGTTGAATATTTACTGTAGCTGATTGTGACTTAAACAAAACAGTCTTTGACTGAGAAAGGAAATGTTTAAAGCAGCAAGTAGAAAGTAACCTTGAATGCAAAATTCACGATATTTTTAGGGGGCAAGTGACCATGACCTGAGGGCAAGTAGAACCTGACTTGCACTTGCCCGAGGGGCAAGTGCCTCGGAGACCTTAGTGTCAACCCCTGCTATGCAATTCCATCACCATTAAACATCACCATTAGAAACAAAACCCAATGTGCACTGCACAACTTGACTAATACAGCATTTTGGGCAAAATTACATTTGTACTGCATGCACAAAAGTGCAAGGTTCTATGGTCAAAACTACATTTGATTGTCATAAATTTGACATGTCTGTATAGGGGAGGCTTGTAGCTACTCCTGTAACCCATTTCCATTCACATATTTTGAAGTGACAGGTCACTTTTTTTCCTTTTGGAAAATAATCAATGGCCTTTTTTCCTTCACAAAATATCATTCTAACTTGAATCAATAGGTATTTGTCCCCTTTTCTGCATGGGAGCATGATGCGAATGGTCTCATTGGAAAGCTGAGGTTGTCTAGAAAACAATGGTGTATTTGCTTTCTGGCTATCTCAAAATTTGAGCGTACCACAGTCTCTAATAGACAGTCTCAACTTGACTAATACAGCATTTGGGGCAAAATTACATTTGTACTGCATGCACAAAAGTGCAAGGTTCTTGGTCAAAACTGCATTTGATTGGCATAAATTTGACATGTCTGTATAGGGGAGGCTTGTAGCTACCCCTGTAACCCATTTCCATTCACATATTTTGAAGTGACAGGTCAAGGGACCTTTTGGAAAATAGTCAATGGCCTTTTTTCCTTCGCAAAATATTATTTTAACTTTGAATCATTAGGTATTTGTCCCCTTTTCTGACATGGGAGCATGATGCGAATGGTCTCATTGGAAAGCTGAGGTTGTCTAGAAAACAATGGTGTATTTGCTTTCTGGCTATCTCAAAATTTGAGCGTACCACAGTCTCTAATAGACAGTCTCGCAGGCGTTCTTGACGGTAATCTCGAAGCACGTGTATGATTCACAAAACATTGAAAAAAACACCAAAAGGACCAAATTTGTTCTTGGGATCATCAAAATTCTTATTCTAGAGGTCCTAAGGATCAATAAAAAACAGACTAGACAAAAAAATACGGGGGGTGCGCGTGGACCCCTCCTGGGGCTTCTACTACTAGCCTCACTACAACTAACCCCATCTATAATAGCTTAAACCAGGGGTAGGCAACCTTTTCAGGATGAAGTGCCGTGTATTTATTTTCATGACAATCAGCGTGCCATATTGACATTATGTCCAATTATGACGGCACATCAAAATTACACATTTATCAATACACACAACAACCTTTATGTGCCCTCTCCTTTGGAAATATGTTCTTTCAGGATGTAGGATTATTAGACTCAATTATTATTACCACTGGTTCAACAGTCCGAGTTGAATGAATGTAAGTTTGAATGAATGTAGAATTATGTGCAATACGTAATTTGCATACAGATGTAAGTTGACTTAAAATAACTGTATACATTTTTATACATTTAAATAAAAAAAGCATCTCTCACACTTGCCAGTGTGCCGGTGATCAGCCTCTGAAGTGCCAAAGGTGGCACCCGTGCCTAAGGTTGCCTTCCCCTGGCCTAAACTGTATATACGTTTGATTTTTTTTTTATCTATCCGACCAAAAATGTACCATGTAAATTTTCAGTGTTCATTTAAATCTCACAGTGTATGTTTTGTGTGCAGTTTGGGTGTTGTGCTAACCAGAGGACATGGGGAGTATATCTTCAAAGGCAACGTGTCAGTAGAGGACGGTGAGTAGTACATAACCATGAACCCACATCCACTTTAAGAAATGGCCAATTGTGTTAGCCTAGAGCAGTGGTTTTCAACCAGTGGACCGGGAGACCACTAGTGGTCCTTGAGACGGTTCCAGGTGGTCCCCAGGCTAAATGATGGAAACTCGGTTAACCAGATGTAACTCCTTGAGAGCGTACAAATGAAACCAAATAATAATAAAAAAAAATCTTTAGTTTTTGGTCTGTGGGGGTAAAATGTAAAATGGACCTGGTATCACAAAGGTTGAAAACCACTGGCCTAGAGGAAATAGCCTAAATCTTTTGTATTTTACATGCGCAACACATTCTCACTTCATAAATGACTATCTCCCTCTTTCTGTCTGTGTCTCTGTCTGTCTGTTTGTCCATGCAGGTCTTCATGACTTATTGGCTCCAGATCTGTCTTTGGCTGAAGAGTGGTGAGTACAAGGATGGAAATCACCGGTTATGTCTTTCTGTGCGTGCGTGCGTGCGTGCGTGCGTGCGTGCGTGCGTGCGTGCGTGTGTGTGTGTGTGTGTCTTTTCATGTTTTAATGTTTATGGGGAATTCCACCCATTTTCAAAATTTTCCTGAGAGGATACAAATGTGAACCAAATTCATTCAAGTTTCATTTATTCTCGAAAATACACTGAGAGGACTCATTTTCGGTGTCGTCGAGAGTACACAATTTCGAACAACAAACATGACAGCACGTCAAAGGAAAGTAAGAACAGAGGGTGAACAAAATACATGAGGTGACCCTAGCGGGTCCTTTTGGTTCCATTTGTACGCTCTCAGGAAAAAGGGGTCTGAAAGAAAAAAAACATGGTGAAATACGTCTTGATGATGTCATCAGATGTATTTCACCATGTTAATGATTTTTTTCAGACCTCCATTTTTAGGAAGTACAGAATTGGCGGAACTTTTTTATCTTTTTATCATGTCCACACAACATCTCTAAGGTATATTAATGACATATTAAAATGTTGAAAATGGGTGGAATTCCCATTTAAGTGTGTGTGTGTGTGTGTGTGTGTGTGTGTGTGTGTGTGTGTGTGTGTGTGTGTGTGTGTGTGTGTGTGTGTGTGTGTGTGTGTGTGTGCGTGTGTGTGTGTGTGTGTGTGTGTGCGTTCGATCTGTAGGACGTACTGTGAGACGGACATCGACCCTGAGCACCGTAAACTGTCTCAGCTGAATGCTGTGACCAGGTATCTGACGGGGGAAAGACAAGGCACTGGACTGTAAGTGTTTTGCCGTCATCGTTTTAAATGTAATCATACGTAATAATAACAAGGTCGCTTTGATATTCAAGTGATTTACCAGCAACACGCTGAAGGATGGACGTGGTGACCTTGTGTGATGTGATTATCCCATGTCTGGGCATGCTGTTGTGTCTGGCAAATGTAACTATTCATTACTTGTATAGTGACCTTCATTGGTGTAACTTAGCCCTGCCTGCCATCTTATGATTAATCTATATTTGATTTGAGTCCCAATTTCTTTAATAATTGAGTGGATTGATTAATGCAGTGAACTGTAAAGACCCTTTTCATGCTGTCATGTTGTGTCATCAAGGTGATGCTGAGTTGTTGAGACAGACGCTTTTCGATGCAGTGGTAACAGCTCCTATGGAGGCCTATTGGACAGCTATCATGCTCAACACGTCAGGGTATTACGCACACACATGCATGCACACACTATGTTCACAGAACTATTAAATTGAGTATTTCAAATGAGAAAATTGTGACTAACTGTCTGTCTCTCTCTCCCATTCACTCCCTCAATTAATCGCACGCACATGCATGCACGCGTGTTCACACACACACGCCACACACAGTATGGATGAGGGGATGGAGACTGCCTTCCTGGGAACTCGCTCAGGCCTGATGAGGTGGCAGAGATACACCGGCATAGAGAAACGAACGTCCAAGTATGTACATCATGTTGTAAATCCTGCTACTACTGTACCTCTAACCTAACATACTCACTATTCACCTGGTACTTTACACAATGGTCACTTATGGGCTGAAAAGGTTGAGAACGAACGTCTCAACCTTTTCAGACCATAAGTGACCACACAATAATATAATCATATTCTAGCGGGGGCCGCCCCATCCTAACAGGTTCTTGGAATATTAACTCAAAATAGTGAATAGCCCGTGCCAGTTTTGTTCACAAAGATTGTGCAAATATCACAGATTTTAGCTAACAATGGACATATTGACATGTACAAAGGATAGGCATTCATAAGCTTTTAGCTTCTGCCTCTGCCTTCCATCAACTGGCGTGAAATTATTGAAAAATGCTTTACGTTACACGGATGACTTGATCAAAATAAACTACACAAACTAAGCTCAACTAATTAGACTGATGGAATGATAGATACACAAGGTTAATTTAATTCTCATTAAGGTGAATAAAACAAGTTTTAGGTCCTGGTAGGACAGAAAACCAGCAGTACTAGTAAGACATACTGTATACTAGCGACTCTGGTAGAATAGAAAACGTGGCAGCAGAGGTCCTGTCATGACCTAACATGATGATAATGCTGTGTGTTTGCAGGACCTTCTTGACGCCGGCGGACAAAGAGAACCTTTTCACCCTGGACCACTTTCCTCTGTGGTACCGGCGAGCTGCTGAGAACCCTCCTGGACAGTTCCTGTACTACATACCTAAAGAAGATACCAGAGGTGATTAAACACATCCACATGTGTACGCGGGTTACAACCTGGTGTGGCTCCATGTGTTCATGTTATATTCAAGGTCATTCTGATAAAAAATACTATCATGTTGCAGTACAGGTTGACTGTAGCTTCACCTGGTGGTCAGATAGAGCAGTGGTTTTCAACCGTTTTCATACCATGGCCCACTTTTTATTCAGAATTGAATAACCACTTGGTGGTCCAGACTTGGGCTAATTCAGATGATGAATATTTTAACTCTTTGAGAGCGTAAACATGAAACCAAATGGACCCGCAGGGTCCATTTGGTTTCATGTTTACGCTCTCAAAGAGTTACATCTTAACCAACTTTCCATCATTTAGCCTGGGGACCACCTGGAATCTTCCACCTGGAATCCAGACCACCGGTTGAAAATCCCTGAGATAGATATTCCATGTCAGCTTGTACAAGGAATAGCCATAGATTCACTCATTAAACTGCCTAATGAAAATATAATTCACCAGAATCTAATTCATGCCGTTAAATCTGATCCTGACAATGCATTTATATAGTAGAGCTTTAATGCAAGGAGCTTTACATAAAATAGATGGTGCATTACAACTACAGTCACCCATTCTCACACACATTCATATACTGATGGCGGAGGGAACCAACTGAGTGGCCTTGTAGTTAGGGTGTGATTGTAGTTAGGGTGAGATTGGGAGGTTGGGGTTCGATTCCTGACCAGGTCAAACCAAAGACTGTAAAAATGGCACCCAATGCCTCCCTGCTTGGTTGGGTTGGGGGGTAAGTCCCTGCAACATACTAGCGTCATGTCCAGGGGGTGTACTTGAAGGCCTACATTAAGCTGCCTCACAGACACAGACACACACACACACACACACACACACACACACACACACACACACACACACACACACACACACACACACACACTCACACTCACACTCACACTCACACTCGGACATGGTTAGTCTGATCCCTAGTTTGCCCCCTAGCACCCCTTGAAGAAAGACACTGAACCCCTCATTGCTTCCGAAGTGCAGGTTGGTGCCTTGCACTGTTTCCTCCGAAAGAGTGTGTGTGTGTGTGTGTGTGTGTGTGTGTGTGTGTGTGTGTGTGTGTGTGTGCGTGTGCGTGTGCGTGTGCGTGTGCATCTGGATGAAGTTACGTGACATTTTTGTCTACTGTCTTGTGCTGATAGTGGCTCGGCCGTATAAAGACACTGACAGTGCAAACATTGTCATCCCCCCAGGGAGTATGTCAGGATGTAACCTCGTGGCATTGCCTCGCGGCGATATGACTGTGTCAAATCAGTCCCATCACTCATGAGCGCTAATTAAATCATATTCCGTCAGAAGAGATAGAAAGGACAGACCTAATGGTAAAGCAGAATGGAAAGAGATAAACTTAGAAAGAGTGTGAAACAAACATACATCATCATGAGGTGCTCAGATGATATGTTCAGTCTTTACATGTTCAGATGTGTCTGTTTCTCCTGTGCCCGTGTGCTTTTGTGTTCAGCATACGAAGCACAGTATAGAAAATCCTCCACTCCTGGCGGTGAAGAGGCTGTTAAAGAGCAGGGTAGAGGAGTCATAGATTTTTGGCATGCCTCCTCCTCGCTTCTCTCCGTCCTTCCCACTGTTCTTCTCTCTCTTGCATGGGAATGCATGCAGCCTGCACCTCCTCGCTATCTCTTTTTCTCTCTGCCTGTGTGTGTGTGTCTGTGGCGAGGAGAGCGTCCTCTATATGTACAGTAGCATGGTGCTACTGACAACAGCTCGACTCAGTGTCAGCTGTTGTCTGTCTTTCTGTCTGTCTGGTGCATGCGTTCTGTCCGAAACATCACTGGTCCAATGCACGTAAACCTAACCATCGGACTGATGCCTAACCCTAACCCCCACCCTAACAGCGTGTAATGGCACAGGTAGTCCGTGGGACGCCAGGCAAAAAATGGCAATTTACCGCCATCAAAAGGGACAAGACATATGTGGTATCATTACGTTCGTCTGACATCCAGGAATGCAAAAATGTGTGATAGCAGTTTCAGAAGAGTAGCTGAATACAGTTTTTTGGCATTTATATCTGATAAAATGTTGTAATAACTTCATAACTTGAAATGCATTGATTTTACGCCCCATAAATGTATTGAACGTTAATATAAAGTTGAGCATTACGAACGATTTGGTACCAACTACATGTCTGTATCTCCTACGGTTCTCGAGATACAGTATATAGGTACATTCACAGATGGAGGAGAGCAAGACATTTGTAAGTCAATCAAATGGTGATACAGGCATGAGAATTGGTACACACACTCTTCAAACCCCACTATTTCTAAAAGTACTGCGTGCCCTGCAAAATTCCAAGATGGCACCCCCCAAAATCCAAGATGTCCGTCCAAAAATGTGGTTTTTCCTTCATAACTCAAATTACAAAGATCTTAAGCCCATAAATGTATTGAACGTTAATATAAAGTCGGACATTACGGACATTTTGATACCAAGTACATGGCTGTATGTACTACGGTTCTTGAGTTACAACATATACGTAGTGATGTGGCACCATAAGTGTAACATTTTGGCATGTTTCACTCTTTAACTCAAAGATCCCTTTATCACCATTTTTTATATTTTCAGGAAATGGACCTACATGTATCTGCTATCATAAACCACTTCAAGTTTTTCAATTGATGAAACGGGTCGGGAGTTATTAAGCCAATTGTGAAGGGCTGTTTCAGTGCTAAAATTGCTGCGTACATTCTGCGAATATAAGCCACCCAGAAATGTCTGTCTGTGCATCTGTCCTTCACAATAAGTGTATATGTGAAGCGGACGCACCAAGTGTAGCATGTGTCATAGTATAATGGTATAATGTGTATAATGTGGGTAATATGTAATAGTGTCGTAGTGTAACGTGTAATACTGTAATAGGGCAATATGTGTAATAGGGTAATATGTGTAATAGTGTCATAGTGTAACATGGGTAATATGTGTAATAGTGTCATAGTGTAACATGTGTAATAGGGTAATAGGGTAATATGTGTAATAGTGTCGTAGTGTAACGTGTAATACTGTAATAGGTTAATATGTGTAATAGTGTCATAGTGTAACATGTGTAATAGGGTAATAGGGTAATATGTGTAATAGTGTCATAGTGTAACATGTGTAATAGGGTAATAAGTGTAATAGTGTGATATTTGTGCATTAGGCTAATAGTGTAATAGGAAATATGTGTAATAGTGTCATAGTGTAATAGGGTAATATGTGTAATAGTGTAATAGTGCAATATATGTACATTAGGGTAATAGTGCAATATACGCAATCATGTAATAGTGTAATATATGCAATTGTGTAACAGCGTAATAGGGTAATATATGTAATAGTGTAATAGGGTAATATATGTAATGGTGTAATAGTGAAATATATGTGCATTAGGGTAATAGTGTAATATATTGAATAGTGGTCTAGTGTAATTGTCCTATTACACCATTACACATGATACACATACTTGCCTATTACACATGTCACAATATGACACTAGTACACATATTACGCTATTATGCTATACCAATATTACAGTAATATATTACACTATTACCATAATGCACAGACGTTACACTATTAGCCCTATTACACTATTGCATATATTACACTATTACCCTATTACACATGTTACACTATGACACTATTACACATATTACCCTATTATGCTATTACACATGTTACACTATTATGCTATTACACATGTTACACTATGCCACTATTACACATATCAACCTATTACACTATTACACATGTTACACTATTACACACATTACCCTATTATGCTATTACAACATGTTACACTATGCCACTATTACACATGTTACACTATGCCACTATTACACATATCAACCTATTACACTATTACACATGTTACACTATGCCACTATTACACATATAAACATATTACACTATTACACATGTTACACTATGACACTATTACACATATTACCCTATTACACTATTACACATGTTACACTGTGGCACTTATTACATACATTACCCTATTACAGTATACCGCTATAGACTGCATATATTACACTATTAGCTCTATTACACTATTGCATATATTACACTATTACGCATTTTTGCACATTATACAATTATAGTATGACACATGGTACACTTGGTGCGTCCACTTCACATATACACTTATTGTGAAGGACAGATGCACAGACAGACATTTCTGGGTGGCTTATATTCGCAGAATGTACGCAGCAATTTTAGCACTGAAACAGCCCTTCACAATTGGCTTAATAACTCCCGACCCGTTTCATCAATTGAAAAACTTGAAGTGGTTTATGATAGCAGATACATGTAGGTCCATTTCCTGAAAATAGAATAAATGGTGATAAAGGGATCTTTGAGTTAAAGAGTGAAACATGCCAAAATGTTACACTTATGGTGCCACATCACTACGTATATGTTGTAACTCAAGAACCGTAGTACATACAGCCATGTACTTGGTATCAAAATGTCCGTAATGCCCGACTTTATATTAACGTTCAATACATTTATGGGGCTTAAGATCTTTGTAATTTGAGTTATGAAGGAAAAACCACATTTTTGGACGGACATCTTGGATTTTGGGGGGTGCCATCTTGGAATTTTGCAGGGCACGCAGTACTTTTAGAAATAGTGGGGTTTGAAGAGTGTGTGTACCAATTCTCATGCCTGTATCACCATTTGATTGACTTAAAAATCAATGTTACAAATGTCTTGCTCTCCTCCATCTGTGAATGTACCTATATACTGTATCTCGAGAACCGTAGGAGATACAGACATGTAGTTGGTACCAAATCGTTCGTAATGCTCAACTTTATATTAACGTTCAATACATTTATGGGCGTAAAATCAATGCATTTCAAGTTATGAAGTTATTACAACATTTTATCAGATATAAATGCCAAAAAACTGTATTCAGCTACTCTTCTGAAACTGCTATCACACATTTTTGCATTCCTGGATGTCAGACGAACGTAATGATACCACATATGTCTTGTCCCTTTTGATGGCGGTATTTTTCCTGGCGTCCCACGGACTAAGGGAATTAGTGCCATGGAAGTGTGTGGCCTAGAGGGGGAGAGGAAGTTCAGAGAAAAACAATGGATTCTAAGACTTAATACAGCATTTCCACAGGGTTTAAACGAATATGAAAGATAAGTAAGATTAGTTACTGTATCTCAGACATACTGTTGATAGACAAAAAACTCTTTTGGGTTATTAGCTTATTTTGTTTCTTTGTATTTTAATTTCTATAGTACCTAATTAGGGGAGGGGGGTCTTCTGTAGGGGACTTTTTTCAACAAAGATGGCGAATGCAAACATTCTCTGTATTGTACTCCTACATAATATTGTAAGATACAAAACACTGAAGTCGTATACCACAAACTTAACCTCTCACAGGGTTGACGCCTCAACCTTACCGTCGTTCCTATGATATGCAGGACAGAAGTCTGCCCAATATTTCTGCCTGTATGTGTCTGTCTGTTAATCGGTTTGTTTTTCTACAAGAGTGCCTTGGCTTCTTATTTTTTTTGCATCAATTCTGTCACCCAGTTGTGCTGGAGATGTCGATGTCTACTTTCGCCAAACAGCTGCAATCCTTCTTCTGTTTTCTCCTTCTTTATACGTCCTTCTTGATAAAGCCTTTATATCTATCTCCGCCAATGCCTTTCTCTCAAACTTTGATCTATATCTACATGTCTATGTTCTCAATCTGCCACTCTCTCTCAATGTTTACGTACAAAGAAGTACAAAGTACAAAGAAGTACAAAAGAGATTGTGTATGCTTACTGTATGTGTGCATGCCTGTGATGATGCATGTCCTTGCATGTGCATGTGTTTAACGTCAATGTAGGGCTGCAAACGAATATTCCATATTCGAAAGAATATTTGATTATTAAAATGTAAAGAATATTTGAATGTCAATTTAAGGTTCGAATTTAAAGTAAGTATTAATGCAAATACTGTGTGAGTTTCCACAAGGCGCTGGCCCACCTGAACAAAAACGAACTAATACAAAAATAGGCTATTAAGATGATTATCAATCATTAATTTGATCTCGCAAGACTCAAGAGAGCGCATTTCTCAGCACCAACCGTGGACAATACAGAACTGGAGCAAATAGAGGAACAAAGAGGATGTTTTACAGCATATTAGGCTGCAATATTTCATATTGATATTATATACATACGATATTTGAATAATTCGATATTCATTTGAATCCACATGGTGTTTTAAAAGGAATATTCGAATGTGGCCAGTTCTTGCAGCACTACTTCAATGTATGGCATATTTAAATGTGCAACTGTGCATATCTACTCTAACTGTGTGTGTGTGTGTGTGTGTGACTGTGTGTGTGTGTGTGTGTGTGTGTGTGTGTGTGTGTGTGTGTGTGTGTGTGTGTGTGTGTGTGTGTGTGTGTGTGTGTGTGTGTGTGTGTGTGTGTGTGTGTGTGTGTGTGTGTGTGTGTATCAGGAGGAAACATGGTCATCGCTTGTACTTCTGTGACAGTGATTGGTGGGAGAAAGACAGCCATTGCTGGAGGTAAGACTAGTTAATCTCTCTCTCTCTCTCTCTCTCTCTCTCTCTCTCTCTCTCTCTCTCTCTCTGTGTGTGTCTCTCTCTCTTGCGTATACACACACACACACATACAAACTCTTTATTTCTCTTTCTCTCACTCTTATTCGCTGACTGGTTGCTAATTGTTTTTTTGCTCAAACGGCCTCTGATAATATCCCTCATCCACTCCGCTGCCGTTGCTTGATCAGGGTTCAGTCTCGTGTCTCTGTGATCAGAGCGTCTGCTGTGTTAAATGCTTGCCAGTTAAAGTTTAATGCTGCACGACGTCCGACGGTCTGCCATGCTGTCATGTTGTCATGGTGACTCATGTCGAGATGACGGCCCGCTCGCACGTATACCCGAGCAGCACATGCCATGCCACTTGGCATCTGTCTTGTTACTCCATAGATGCGAGAGTGTGTTTTGATGTCGCGGCTTCATGCTGAGCTCTCTCTCTCTCTCTCTCTCTCTCTCTCTCTCTCTCTCTCTGTATGTGTGGCGGTTTTTATAGCTGCTGCTGACCAGTGTTTCTCTGCTGAGACATGAATGTTTTATAGACTGATTCTGTGTCGCACACGTGTGCCGAGCGCGCACACACACTTGAACGCGCCACGGCACGTACACACATAATGGCACACGCACGTGCACGCATGCATGCACGCACACGCATGCATGCACGCACACACGCACGCGCGCACACATACACACACACACACACACACACACACACACTCACTCACTCACTCACTCACTCACTCACTCACTCACTCACTCACTCACTCACTCACTCACACACACACACACACACACACACACACACACACACACACACAGTTAATTACTGTATATTACGCATAGAAAAAGAAACAGTGTCTTGTGGAGATGTGGACACTGGACAATGTAACCGTTAACCGTGGCGTGTTGTTACTTCTAGAGAGTAATGTTGGGGACTTTCATCGTCAGATCGAGGGCAGCATTAATAATGGTGGATGGACTTGCTGCCTCACCATAAGTTTGGAGGCAGAGCCATAGAGTAAAGGCAGAGTTATGAGTTATGACATTGGCTGGTTTGAAAACCTCCTGTACTATCAAGTGAACATTGTTGGCTCGCTCTGGTGTGTGGACTGTGTGCTCCTAAAGGGTGACGTCACAGTAGCCTGAGAGCCAAGGCAGGCAAATTTGTTTAGTCAGGCTGTGTAACTTGCACAAATGTGATTTTCATAGAAATGGCCACTGTACAGTAAATATGGATGCAGTATAGCCTGTGCTGTGTGGACATAGGTGCTGGGGGTGTTGTGCATGGTGAGATGCGTGCAAACATTGTGGTTTGGTAGGAGAAGTGGCACAAAGGTGAACGGATTAACGGGCAAGCCGCTCTCGCATTGTAGTAGCTAGACTAGACTAGATTAGATGTGTGTGCATTTTATTGGACTTCATCTAGAATGGTTGTAGTAGCATATCTCTCCACCAGGTGTCTCTGTTTCTCTCTGCAGCACTGAGGTCGTGCTCTGCTTAAAGGCTGACTACCAGTCAGAGAGTAAGAGCGAGGGAGAGACAGAAAGGAATATAAAATAAAATACTGCCGCTGACTAATTTTATTGCCCTTGCTGACATGGCAATGCCAGCAAGAGCTGCTTCCCTCATGTAAATCTGCAAATAATGTCAGAATACTGTATATCAAGTAGTCACGTCTTAAATGCAACAAAATGCATTCTGTCCAAGCTGTGCACATGCAGAACTTGGAACTATCGGCATTATCATGTAGTTAGCATGCTATTTTTGGTCTTTAACAAAAAAGGAAATGTGGAAATCATTTGTATAATCGGCCTCAGGTCTAAACTATTGTTCTTCCTAGGGCAGTGTTTAATAATGGTTTCATTTAATATACTGGTAGTAGGCTGCATTAGAGCATTTTTAACAAAGCATCATTATATAGTAGGCTATAAATTCTAATACACACCATGCGCAGCAGGTGCAATGAGGAGCAACGTAATATACAGTACACCTTCCACAATCATACAATCAGAGGAAATGTGACAAATGCAATTCCTCATTGAGTCCTTTAGGAGTGCATGGTGTCCAGAAGATTGATCGACTTAATCCCCACCCTGCACAAAGACCTGATTCTCTAGTGTCCACCTCTAGAATGAGGGTTTACTAAGCATATGCAGGGCTTGACACTAACACTTGCCCGCTTGCCCGGGGCAAGTAAAAAAAATGGTGGGGCAAGTGAAGACTGGTACCTGGTTGCCCGATCGGGCAAGTGTGCAACATAGTGGACTATAACGCAACACAAGATAAATTTGTCTTGAAGGCAGTCATTGAACTCTGCCTCTCTGTGTCTTTCCCTGCTTTCTAGCTATCCACAATTCCAGGCTGGATTTGGGAAACAAAACAGGCAAATTAACATACAGATCAAAATGACCATTAATCTTCTACAGTGTACACCTGGGCTAATTAAGATGATGAATTTTAACTCTTGAGAGTGTAAAAATGAAACCAAATGGACCCTAATCGACCCGCAAGGGTCCATTTGGTTTCATTTTTACGTTCTCAAGAGTTACAACTGGTTAACCAACTTAGCTGGGGACCACCTGGAACCTGGGGGGCAAGTGAAGTAGAACCTGACTTGCCGGAGACCTTAATGTCAACCCCTGATATGGACCAGTGTCCTAGATCAGAGGCTGTATTTATCGTTCTGTATTAGCTTGAGGGGAGAAAGGGTCTTTTGTATCTTCTGTAACAGATCAGTTCCTAAAGCAAATATTTGTTAGTTTACATTTACAGTGTGTCAACTGTAAATATAAACTAACAAATATTTGCTTTAGGAACTGATATTGAATTGCATATTCTTATATAACGTAATAAGTGTTAGCGTAACCAGGGTCGGATTGACCATTGGGCGTACAGGGAGGTCTCCCGGTGGGCCACGACCCGTCGGGGGGGCGGTGGTTTTCAGCCTTTTTGATCCCAGGGCCCACTATTCATTCAGAATTTTGAGCCACGGAGCACCGTTTGATGACTTTTTAACCCCAATAGACCCCAAAACTAAAGATTTATTTTGCTTTTTGGTCCACAATTCCAGGCTGGATTTGGGAAACTAAACAGTCAAACATACAAATCAAAATGACCATTAATCTTCTACATTCTCGAACTAGACTTGGGCCAATTTAAATGAATATTTTAACTCTTGAGAGTGTTAACATGAAACCAAATGGACCCGCAAGGGTCCATCTACAAGGTAGATTTATGGTGGGCCGGTCTAGGCCGAATCACGCTAAAAATGTCCGGGACGATTTTTTCGCCCAGTCCACCACTGAGAGTAACAATTACATTGTGTTAGATACTTATATGTTTTGAACTACCTTAGCATAAATGGTCAGGGTTTATTGGTGCAGCAGTTAGCAGTTAACATGACTGATCGATTTCTATCTATTATTCAGAAACCTTTTTATGAATAAAATATACTTAATTTTTGGGGAGACTTAATCTAACCATCATATCCAGAGGTACATTAGAGGTACATTCTTTGCTACTGGAGCATAATCGCCTCATTCTATTTCAATTTAGTGTTATTACAGGACCAAATTACAAAAAAATATTGTCTCGAGTCTTGACACTGATGATAGCAGAGACCCGTCATTTAATACTGACAAAAAATGTTTCACTGAAAACCATGTGGAAACTAAGTGGAAACTACGCTATGATGACTAAATATATTGACAATTTTGTCAACAAATAAAAAAATATATACATTATGAAAGGAATACTGGAATAGAGATACAGTGTAAGTCATTAAATTGGGGCGATAATAAGAATAAGAAATAGCAGCAATAGTAAACCCTACATTGATAGCAATAACAATAATAGCGCAGTGTTTATTTTCACAGCCAATTCTGATTTACTGTAGTCATAGTCTTTAGATTATAGATTTGCAGACGTTAGTCAACATGGCAGTTTTTGGGTCACTCATGTTTGCATGGTGAAAATAGCAGATCTACAGGCTCAGAATGTACCACAGCTAGCATTGTCGGCTTGTGGAACTGCTACAAGCTACAAGAGTACAACACACAAGCAGGGGTTGACACTAAGGTCTCAGGCACTTGCCCATCGGGCAAGTGCAAGTCAGGTTCTACTTGCCCTCAGCTCATGGTCACTTGCCCCCCAAAAATATATTGTCAATTTTGCAGATGTGATGAATTTTAACTCTTGAGAACGTAAAAATGAAACCAAATGGACCCTTGCGGGTCCATTTGGTTTCATTTTTACACTCTCAAGAGTTAAAATTCATCATCTTAATTAGCCCAGGTCTACACAACTAGAGAATGTAGAAGATTAGGTCATTTTGATGTGTTTTGCTGTATGTTAATTGTTAATTTGCCTGTTTTGTTTCCCAAATCCAGCCTGGAATTGTGGATAGCTAGAAAGCAGGGAAAGACACAGAGGCAGAGTGCAATGACTGCCTTCAAGACAAATTTATCTTGTGTTGTGTTATAGTGCACTAAGTTGCACACTTGCCCGATCGGGCAACCAGGTAGCAGTCTTCACTTGCCCGACCATTTTTTTACTTGCCCCGGGCAAGCGGGCAAGTGTTAGTGTCAAGCCCTGCACAAGTGCAACCAAGCATCAAATGACATGTACTGTATTTTCCAATAGTCGATCTACATTCTACAGCAGGGTGTCAAACTCAGATACAGAGTGGGCCAAAATTTAAAACTGAACAAAGCCGCGGGCCAAGTTTGAACGAACTTACCTTTTAAAGGGGAATTCCACCCATTTTCAAAATTTTCCTGAGAGGGTACAAATGTGAACCAAATGGACTCTAGCGGGTCCATTTGGTTCCATTTGTACCCTCTCAGGAAAAATGGGCCTGAAAAAAAAAATCATTAACATGGTCAAATACATCTTGGTGATGTCATCAGATGTATTCTCCATGTTTTTAAAAAAAAAAAAAAATTCAGACCTCCATTTTTAGGAAATACAGAATTGGGGGAACTTTTTTTTTATCATATCCACACAACATCTCTAAGGTGACATATATTAATGAAAATGAGTGGTCTTCCCCTTTAATTTGATAATTTCTCAAGGGCCTAATGAAATTACACGGCGGGCCAAATTTGGCCCGCGGGCCAGAGTTTGACACCGATGTTCTACAGCATGCTGTTGTAATGACCTATCCCATCAAGCCAAACATTATGCTAACGTTATGATGTTGTCCTCCAGTGACCCGCGTGATGTTCATCATGGCTAGGTCAGATCACAGCCAATATGGGGATGATCTTTACATCATTTCCAGTTTCACCAGTTGAAATAGTATAGCGCAGGGGTCGGCAACCTGCGGCTCAGGAGCCGCATGCGGCTCTAGAACACAGCCCTAGTGGCTCAGTGGATGTAGCATTATTACATTATTACATACACACACTGGGGTGATCCACACCAAAATAATATAAACATTTCAGTCACCCAAAACGCGTTGCGCTGTCTGACAGTTGCCAGTTAAAGTAGCACTTGGCCATGTCAAAAAAGCCCAGCAGTTAACAGAGCTTTCAATCTGAACCACCCATTTTCAACAGTTTACTCAGTTTTCATTAATGTACCTTAGAGATGTTGTGGACTAGAAATGGAGTTCTGTAAAACTCCTTTATTTTTTTTTAGAAACTCCATTTCTGAAGAAAGGTTGTGTTTCACCATGTTAATGATTTTTCTTTGAGGACCTTTTTTTCTGAGAGTGTGCAAATGGAACCAAATGGACCCGCCAGGGTCCATTTGGTTCACATTTGCACACTCTCAGGAAAAAAATAATTCAATGCGGCTCCAGACAGATTTTGAATTTAATTTTGGGTCGAAAATGGCTCTTTCAACATCTTGGGTGTCCGACCACTGGTATAGCGTATTCTGGGCCAGATATGACTAGTTATGATTGATTTCTGTCAGTCTGGCTTCAACTTGACCCATTCATCCAGGGACGTCCATTTTTAGTCGACAGGATTTATGTCGGTTGAGATCAGGTGATATTCTGGGCCAGATTTGCCCTGGACACAACACCCAAACCACAGTGAAGGACGTTCCAAAACCAGCCACCATACAGAAAAGGCAGCAGGGGGCACTAGAACTGCTGCCATGGCCACCCCTTTGATATGATATCCCCAATCCATCCCACAAAACAAAAAGTTGTTGTGCAAGACGGCAGAGGACACAGGTCCTGTAATAAATCCATTGGAGGGAACACTAATGGAATTAAACATCTTCACTGTCTGATCGTTTATCTTCCGCCCTCTGATGACCCTCCGTGGGGATTCCTGCCAAGCTTGGGATAGGAGACTACGGTCTACTAGTTTTATACGTGTCGTAATAGTTCTGGACAACTATGATCCCTCATCAATCTGCACCGTCTATAATAATAGATTTACCACGGCCCGGACAGTTGACAGCGTGCTTCTTGCTGACTATGTGTCCCGACCTGCCTTGGATACCGACCAGCATGTCAGCATTGTTCTGTCTGACCTCTCTCCTTCAAACTAAAACTACTTCCAAGGGTTTGACACTAAGGTCTCCGAGGCACTTGCCCATCGGGCAAGTGCAAGTCATGTTCTACTTGCCCTCAGGTCATGATCACTTGCCCCCCAAAAATATATTGTAAATTTTGCATTTAAGTTTACTTCGTTGGGTGCTTTAAACCAGGGGTTTTTGAACAGGTGGTCCGGGGACCACTAGTGGTCCCTGAGAGGGTTCCAGGTGGTCCCCAGTTAAGTTTGTTAACCAGGTGTAACTCTTGAGAACGTAAAAATGAAACCAAATGGACCCTTGCAGGTCCATTTGGTTTCATTTTTACACTCTCAAGAGTTAAAATTCATCATCTTAATTAGCCCAGGTCTACACAACTAGAGAATGTAGAAGATTAGGTCATTTTGATCTGTATGTTAATTTGCCTGTTTTGTTTCCCAAATCCAGTTTTTCAAGTTGCACACTTGCCCGATCGGGCAACCAGGTAGCAGTCTTCACTTGCCCCACCATTTTTTTTACTTGCCCCGGGCAAGCGGGCAAGTGTTAGTGTCAAGCCCTGTACTTCCAAGGATTATCCAACGGGCACGTTGGACCCAGGCCCAGGTTCCCCTGAGCGAGGGGGGGGGGGGGGGGGGGGGGGGGGTCCTGAGGCTGAGTGTCTGTGTGATCACTAAGAGGCTCAACCCACATCCACCCAAAAAATGGGTAACACTGTTATTTACAAAGGGCTTATTCATTTTTTGTCAATAAAATAACCCAATCATGATAACCATCATAACCATCATGATATGGTACATTACTGCACGTGTTTGTTTTACTCCATACATGGACAAGAATTACCTACACTATTACCTGGACAAGAATGCGTGATCTCTGTGACTTTGTCATTGAGGTTTGGTTTATGTAATTAATGTCGTATCCTGAATACAATTCAGCAACCCTGGTCGCGAGCACTTTCATACTAGACGCGACCCTAGCTTCTGGTCATGTTTGAACTATAGCTGCTGCTCCGTCCCCGCGGTTATGTTTAGTGTTATGGTCTCCACCGACCTACAGAAGAAACTAGTCGCTGTCTGTCAAAACAAATTGAATTGAATGCACATCCCCATCCCCTGATATCCAAGACTTATACATTGGACTTACACATTGGATATGGTATAGTGACTACACTAAAACATTATATTTTTGGTGGACATTTCCCACAGAGTAGGGATGCGAAGAGTTGAAGTGGTTTAAAGTGCGATTCCCTTTAGAGATAGTGTTTCTAGCTTGGGTCCAGACTCCAGGGGGGTCCACAACTCACACAGACTACGCTGTCTTTGCTTTAAACCTGCTCTAAACCTTCTGTTCTGCACATATGAGCCTGAATCATGTCAGGGTCTAAATTAGAGTCGGTCTACTAATCTTCAGATCACATGTTTTATTTAAAATTTGTCCCTAAAATACCTCATCATCCAGCTTCATTGACAACACCACACAACACAGCTTTTGTTTATGAATAATGCAGTCTTAAAAATCTATTTTGTCTTCTTCCTCTTTTTTTCAGTGATCATTACGGAGCTGTCATTTTTCATTACCAAACTATAGTTTATTGTTCTTTCAACACACAGTCTATAGGAACAGGACTCAGCTAGCTAAGATACTTAGCTACCAACAGTACAATTACGTCAGACCAACAGAATGAGATGACAATGTACCCAGAGCCATTTGTAGAAACAGTTTGGTTGATGCCTTTTCCTGCTGAGTTACGATTATGTTGCTGACTGTTGACAACTACTGTACTGTATGTCAGATAGTGACGTGATCCAGACAACATTGATTTATTCGCCTTCACATGATCGGATCTTAAAGCGAATTACCATGTTGACCGATGTAAATATAATACTAATCCACTAATCCAGAGCTCATAAACTTCCTGATGGCTAAAATGAGTACAAAATGAACACTGGTTGGAATGTGTCTCCTTCCCTGCCAAAGATTCTGTACAGTATGAGGTATAGTATTTGTATATGTTATACCTAAATTAAAGTTGTGTGAAAACACAGATGTTGATAGTGTTTTTGTTTCAGTTTGTGATGGACATGCCAGGTCCAAGTTTTACCAGCAGTAAATTATTACTGAAATGTGTGAATTCTGAACAATAGATTGTTCTAAACTCTAGAACCTCCTTTGGTACACCAGTAGGTTCTAGAAGAAAGGCAGCAACCCAGCCAAACTCTTTCTCTGTGTGGCTCTAGCAAAAATAAAACCAACCAACCACTAGCTGAACACATATAAACAAAATAAACAACAAACATTACATAGTCCAAACAAAAAGAAAAAGATAGCAGTCAATAAATAGAAGTCATAGACCAAAATGGAAGACAGCCATTACACCTCATTCGCACTGCCAGGAGCGAGAGAGCGGCAGCATTCCGACAGCGACGAAAAAATCCTCATCAGGAGCATTGGTCACTGAGTTGTGACGTAATCGCAAACCAATCAATAACCAGTAGATAGTAGTGTGTAGATATCAAACAAATAAAAAAGTGTTTAGGGCCAAGAAATCGTGCTGAAATAGAGACTCTGCAAGCGAGTATGGGAGAAGAGGTCGCTGTGTGCCGCGCTGTCGCTCGCGGTCATCAAAAAAACATGTATTCTAATAAAACTTCATCACCGGGTCATCACTCGCTCGCATCACTTGAAGTGTGGATGAGGTGTCATGAAACAGTACAGGGAATAAACAAACAAACTGATATCTGTAAAGTGGGAAACGTGGGTTTCATTCAGGTTCACACACCACATTAGACACCACGATAATGATATTTATCTGTATCATACTCAGATAATAGAACATAACACACTATGAACATCTGATTAGCCCATAATAATTAAAATAAAAGACAGGGAGAGGTTATTAGGAAGACAATACACAACAAAAAAGCCCATCATTGGCATATTTCTAAAGACGTTTTGGAGAAAGACTGCCATCAGTGGAAACGTTTCATGGTTTTCTCTTATGCCCATTGGATTTGCCTGAGTAACCCGGTAGCTCAGTCAGTTTGCCATTTTGTTTTGCGTAATTGTGTGCCCATTCATTTGTTGGTGGGGCATTTATCAAGTACACTTGCACATACCTAGGAGTCAATGTTTACATTTAATCCACCCTAACTATCAGGAACAGTGGATGGCTGGACATTATTATTACACCTGCACCCAGAGAGCAGTTACAGGTTAAATGTCTTGCTCAGGGACATTTCGACACATGGACTGTGCAAAGTGAGGGTCGAACCGGCGACCTTCCAATTCCTACACGGCCTCTCCGCCCACCCAAATGGGACCACACAACTTACTGTACCACGTAGGTGACGATGCCCCCTCGCGGGTTGAAGTCCCTCCTGACAGGTCGTGTATTGCGTCTCCTAACCTTTCGCTGACTAATGCCCCGTCTAGTGAGAGTAGAAATTAGCTAAATCAATTCAAATATCAAAAAAGATTCCTTGTTACACGAGTGACAGCCAACACAACTGACCTGGTGAAAGTTTCGGAGAGAGTGACGGTCGCAGTATTATTCGCACAAATTATTAACGTAGAAATGTACTAAAAATAGAATTTTCAGAAAACAACTCTTCTTCTTTGCTCTTTGATGATGTATTGGTTCCTCCTGTCCGTTCCTCTCAGTTTTATGCAGTTTGTCTCGATAAAGACAACATTAAGGACAGCAGAATACCACAACACCCATAGACCTCCAAATTTCTATTTAAACTTTACAAAGTGATGTTTGTGTAACTTTAGCACAAACAAAAAAACACAAAGAGCCACAATACAGATGGATGGAAGGAAAGAGAGAGAGAGGGGGGTGGGTCTCTGAAACAGGGTAAAAGGAGAAGGAAATAGCAGCGTCTGTCCTTTGAATTCACTCATTCTTTAAAAGCCCTCTAGGCATGGCAGCCATTTTGGAAAAGAATATAATGTTGGGGTGGAGGGGGACAAATAAAGTGCAGGATTTTGAAGTTTGTTTGTCCGTATCAGGGGTAGGCTTTTGTAGTCCTTGTTTGAACCGTGCAGCTTCCTTTCCCATTTAATTTCATCTTTCAATTAATTTCTGGTTTACTGATGACCAGAATTTATGTATTTGTTTTAAAGCATTGAATGTACAGTACTCCCAAGTCTATAGGTCTTATTTGCATACAAGCAACATGAGAACATCTGTAGTGTTTTTTTTAAAAACGTCACAGGGTGAACCATGGGTCTAGCTTGCTATGATAGCCTAGTCTCCTCTTCTCTCGTTCCTGTTTATTTGTCATTGAGATTGTAGCATAGACACCTGGTGGTCCGCATGAGATCAGAAACTCCAGTGTGACTGAGTTGTTCCCCACGTGAGCTGAGAGTGACGATCGATCCAAGATCCCGGCTCTGTCGGGACTCAGTGGGCATCCACCTGACTACTGTTCAGCAGTCGATATCTCATGTCTGTGGATCTCTGCAATCGAAACGAGAGGGATGTTCCCCTGAGGAACAACGCCAAATTTAATCATTTACAATTCAGCAGCTTCACTACATTTATTTTGCATTGTTCAGATCATCGGTGATACAAATCTCCTTTCCTGTAGAGTGTCCACTCTATCCATCATCAGCCTCTCTCTGTGCCTAAGAGAAGTACCGAGACCTGCTCTGCGTAAGGGAAGACTTTCTACTGTTGTCCACGTTCCAAACATTATTCACAAACGTATGTCTGTCTTTGGGAGTCAGTTTGTTCAAACCAAATCCTGCCGCTGCTGCTGTGTGTCAGGTTTAATCGGTAAACGTTCCAAGAAAAGTCTCATTTTTGAGTAGGAAGAAATGTGGTGCTTCGGGCTGAAGCCTAAGACTGTGTTATGTTCAACGCGTATTGTTAAATTTAAAGAAAAGACATGGAAAAAGAAGAAGAAAATAAAAACACATACGGGTTTACAGATAGCAGTTGAAATATGTCTCTCCAGTGTTCCGTTTAAGTACCAGCATTCTACAGGTGTTGTTTTGGTGTGGAAGATGATAGGGGTAATCCGGGTGTAGTCCCATTCTGGGTCAACATAGGGAGGGAGCAGTGTTAAAGGCGACCCATAACGGCCTCGGATAGAGTCAGTGGTATGATGCTGGTGGTAATGATGACCAGCCGAAATGAATGTGTTAAAAATCAATTTGTTGAAAAAAAAGAACAATATTGTAAAATAAACAGGAATACACAGAATGCTGCGATAAAGGGAAGACTACTGTATGCGTGTCACTTGCCAAGAGTTTGACCGTTAAACAACACAACATAGGACTCCTCTCAGTGACATCATCAACATCAATGCAGATTTGGGCAATAATAATAATGTCATAACGGTGCCATAGTAGTATGACAACGCTCACCCCTGGCATCAACAGCGAGCTTAATAAACTAGACTTGATATGATATGAAAAAATAAGAAACTGCTGATATAGTATCAGTTTTATAATCAGGCCCAGACTGGCTGGCCTGGCAATGAGCCCTTCTCAAAACTCCACCCTTTGGGGGCGGAGTGTAGCCACTGTCCAATGCCAGTCCAAATACATTAGCAACTGTTGCTATGCAGGTCAAGCTTTATTCTTCTAACGTGCCTATTGGACGAGGCCAGATTGAGGATGGACTTAGTGAAAGGCTCATTCTGGCAGATATACTGTAGATGTCTGAAGTGAAGGACTGGGCAGTCATGGGGCTGAGCCAAAACAATAACAAAATCTAATACAAAAGGCACAGTAGCTTCTTTTGGCCACATCTTTGGGGCCGGAGAAGTCCACACATTGCCAGGGCCGATTTTCTGGGCCAGTCCGGGCCTGGTCATCATAATAAAACTAATCCCCCCCCTCCACCCCAGCACTGACCTTGACGTGATTCGAATATGACGTTCAATGTGCGGTTAAGATCCCCTCGAGTGTCGTTACCAAACAAAACGTAATCCAAGTGGACCCCGAATGATCACACAGTCGTGTACACTCGCAATTAAATAATATTATTAATAAACCCTCTGGATTATGCTTGTTGCAGTTGATTCTGATTGCGGTGTTTGAACCTGTCTGTCTGTCTGCCTGCCTGCTGGTGTGTCTGTCTGTCTGTCTGTCTGTCTGTCTGTCTGTCTGTCTGTCTGTCTGTCTGTCCAGCTCTCTGCAGTACAGCAGTAGTGGGTGGAGAGAGAGGGGAGGGAGGGAGGGAGAGAGGGGAGAGGTGCCTGCTAACTAGATACTGCAGTAAAAACACTGTCCAACTCACAGAGACAGGATACAGGGCCGGATCTAGGCACGGGCATGGGGGGCAATGGCCCGGGCATGGGGGGGCAATGGCCCCCTAAATACCCTAAATACACTTGCGACTTCATCGCCCGTGTCGCTTCGCGCCACCGGCGGTGAAGCCGCCCCCATACCATTTTCTCTTGCCCCTCCAACATGTTCTCTTGCCCCCCCAAATGGGAGATGTTACATCCGCCCCTGACAGGATATAGAGTGGGCGTGTATTATTATTCTCATGTCAGAAAGAGAGAGAGAAAGAGAGAGAGAGATGGAGAAAAGAACGGAGAAAAGGGAAGAGTGGCATGAATTAAAACAGGCGGGGGAGGAGAGCGGGGGAAGAGGTGAGGAAAGGAATAATATAGATAGAAAATAAAATAAACGAACAAGCTTTGAAACGAGATCAGAATGCAGGCAGAAAGGAGAAAGTATAAAGAAGAATCGAAGGCCAATGTCAGAGAAACAGTGGCGTCATTCTCTCTCTCTCTCTCTCTCTTTCTGTCTATCGTCATAGAGTTGTACTATGAGATAGTTCCAGGGGGTCCCTATCCAAGTCAGAGAGATGGTTAGGAAACCAAATGGACCTGTGACATGTGTTTTAATCATGAGACTTTACAAATCAAACCCTGCCTCACGATTCGGTTCCATTTGTGCAATCTCAGATTAGTTAAAATAACAGTGACTTTTTTATAATATGCATTGGGGGTCCCAGAGATAGAACTGCCATTAAATCGGAGAACGGACATCCGTATAGCCTAATATGGGTGAAACCAGGGGGTCCATTAGATTTAAATGTTTTGGGAATCACTGCTATAGCTGTAAAACAAACAAACCTCTCTCATTCGGGTCATTGGCGTACCTTTTCGAGAGGGTCCGTGGGCTCAACTAATGAAAGGCGATTTGGGCATGGGAGGTGGGAGTGGTCCTTCAGGCGGAAAAAAAGTTTGAGAATCACCGCTTTAGCCCATTCAGGATGTGGAAAAAATAATAGCTCTACAAGCTCTGCCGCTCAAATCGTGAAAATGCGGGCGCAAAGTTTTGAACAAATATTCTTTCAGCGCGAAACGCTTTGACCTGGAATGGGGTCTCCTTCCCCTTGGAACAACATATTTTATAGTTTGGGGGGTCCGTCGGCTCAAATCTGAGGGTCCTTGACATGGAAAAGCTTGGAGAACCACTGACATAGAAACTTTTTTTTTGTTGTTCAGGAAAACTGTCATGATTTTCGAAGACACTTCTAGAATGTGGTTCTGGGGGTCTCAATAGGGTCCTAGATCTCCCCGTCCTCGTCCTCCTCCTCCTCGTCCTCTCCTCAGGCCACCGAGGAGATCTGCCTGTCCTCGCGCTCGTCCCCTCCGCCGCCGCCCGCCCCGTCGTCCCCTCCGTCCGCCCCGCCCATCAGCGGCTGCCTCTTCTTCAGCTCGCGCTGGTACTTGGCCATGAGCGAGGCGTAGATGCAGCCGTAGGCCGCCGCCGCCACCATCATGATGCACACCACGCCGCACACCACGCCGGCGATCACCACCGTGCCGATGGCGCGCCGCACGCTCACCGGGCGGTAGCGCGCCCGCACGCAGTCGGCCACCGGTTCTCCTCCGCCTCCTACTCCGGCTGCCCCTGCCCCTGCCGCTGCGCTGGCCGCCGCGGGGTCCAGCGGGGAGGAGACCACGGCGGTGGGGTCCGGCGCCGCCCCCCGGCTGCAGGGGGGCGACCCCCCCGCCGCGGAGGAGAGGCCGCCCTTCCCGCCGCCCCCCGCCGTCCCCCCGCCGTTCTCGTCCTCCAGCTGGAGGCAGTAGTTGAACATCTCCACGGGGACGCCCCGGATGTCCCGCCCGCGCAGGTCCTTGGGCAGCGTGCACTGGATGCCGTCTGTCTGTCCCCCTGGGAGAGAGAGAAAGAGAAGAGAGAGAGAGAGATTTGATTTTAAAGATTCCTTTATTACACACTGCTGGGTGGTAGTTACAAACCTTTTCACAATCTAGAGAACATGCTTAAAAAGCAAGGAGAAACTCTACAAAGACACAACCATACACCAGAACGAAATCAAAAGGAAAAAAAAATCACTTTATGATTTTCTCCAACTGTGCACAAAACTTTTCCTGGAAGTGTCCGTCATTTTATAGTAGGAATGTTCTGTGCTTAGCTGTGCTTTTAAAAGCTCTGTCAGTATAGGGACAAGGTCCACAGCAAAAATGACAACCCTCGCTGTGATTAGGATCAATGTGTGTCGCCGCCATGTACAATCCTCCATTGTAGGTCAGGTGGCTTGTACAGGCACCGCTAGCTGCCTTTCGGGGAAGAGCCTGGACCAAAGAGCTCAAGCCACCTCGATGCTTTTGTGGCGTGCAGAGACTGACAGTGTCTCAGAGAGAGAGAGAAAGAGAGAGACAGACAGACAGAGGGACAGAGACAGAGAGAGAGACAGCGAGAGACAGAGAGAGAGAGAGAGAGAGACAGTGAGAGACAGAGAGTTCAGCTGTTTCCTTTGTTGTTAATGAAACAGACCTCCTGGAGTATACTTAAAGTAGTAAAGTCAAACCGGAGCCTTTTGTACGGTGCTTTAATAGCATATACTGTAGCTTATCTGCTTTGTTCCCTGCACAATAGCATCTGGACGGGGGTTCAAGTGGTTAAATCATGTTTTCAATAAAACTAGATACGAGACAGAAAGAGGTTAGGGAGAACGAGAGAGAGAGGGAGAGAGAGACACACACACGTACACACACGCACGCACGTATACACACACCACTATGTAGGAAGATTAAGGAGAGACAGAATGTCATTTATTCAAAGTCTTATTCCTGCCAAGCACCAGGAAATTAACAGTGCTTGAGCTACTAGGATGAGTCATACGTCACGCACGGTTTAGCTGAGCCTTGTGCCACGCGCGCATGAGCGTGGAGCACAAGCCTCGGCTAAACCGTTTTATAATTGATGGGATGACTTGTTTAGCTACCGCTCTGCTGTGTGCGTGTGCGTGTGTGTGTGTGTGTGTGTGTGTGTGTGTGTGTGTGTGTGTGTGTGTGTGTGTGTGTGCGATTCTTGTCTGTGAATGAAGGAGAGCGATAACGAGAGATAATAAAAAAAGAGAGATACAGAGAGAGTCGCTAATTCCCAGAGGTGGTAGCACGCACGTGTGTGTGTGTGTGTGTGTGTGTGTGTGTGTGTGTGTGTGTGTGTGTGTGTGTGTGTGTGTGTGTGTGTTTGTGTTTGTGTGTGTGTGTGTGTGTGTGTGATTGATCTGCACCCAAGATAAGCGTTATTGAACAACAATACAACGAAAGATTAAAGACAAAAACACCAGAATGCAGAGACAAGAAGAAAATCTCCTCACAGGGGCGTTTTTGCCATTAGGCAGACTAGGCAGTTGCCTAGGGCACCATTCTGGGGTCGACCACGACCACCAGACATGCTTTAAAAGGATTCCAGGATAATAAGCCTCATATGGATAAATACATTATACTTGTCCTCTATAACTAGAATTGAACATTTAAAACACATAATCACTCAGTCGGCGCCATTTTGCTGTGCCTGTCATAGGTATGACGTCACAGGAGATTTTCCCTGGAGCCTCGAGGGAAAAATCTTGCCTAGGACTCCAAATTGCTTAAAAACGCCACTGTGTCCTCATCCCCTCTTCTCCTCTCTCCCCATCTCCTTTCCTCATCTCTCCTCCTCTCCTCTGCTCCACATGTGTGTGTTTATACATGGAGTGGAGGAGCGGATTGTGACAGTCGTGTATTGACGGACATAATTAGTTTTCGCAGGGATCAAATCCCATGGCTTCAGTTACAGGACATCCTGTCATGACCACAGGACCATTTACTGTCATATTAGTGACTCTGGTTGACAGTTTGCGGTCTCTCTGTGCATTGAACTTGCGGGAGTGACAAGTCAACCCGCCGCTCCGCTCTGCCTCCAGACTCCTCTTGGTAATGATAGTGGAAATATTGAACGCAGTGGAATATTGTCAGGGCAGAAATGTTGCATCTCTTCATGCAATTCACAAGTGCAACGCGCTACATGTTGTGATGAGCTAGATCTGGAATTGTATTCCAATTTTTGAATGTTTCTAAAGAGTGAGCCAAGTTGAAAGAAGTTATGGCAAGCGTGTCTATGGGTCTTCATTAAATATTTAACACTTGTAATTATTAAAGAGCTTGTGATTAAACTACATTGGATGCAATGGAGGAGCACAGATTAATTCCTGAAAAGTGGCATTTTCTAACATGCACGGTGTGCACCTGACGGAAGCGATAATTGAAGAAAGCAAAGCAAAGCAGAAAGAACGTCAGAAACTTAAGGAATGAGGAGATGAGAGGAGTTTCATTAGAAGACTAGTTGTTTTGCTAACTACAGGTGTTGAGGTCATTATAGAGAACCTATAGCTGTGCGTCATCAGGGTCAATGACAGTGACATAGCATTATGTTGTTTGTTGTGCCAATATATTGGTCCCCAATGTATCAGCATCAGCTGTGATTTGCTATTGGTAAATATCGGTGTCAGCAAATAAAACTGACATTAGCTGATGGTGGTGGCTAAAGTCTGTAGTTGATAAATACATTTTACGTTGACTACGTTGGCATGTTGACTGTCTGTAGTCTATCAAGGCTGTAGTACAGTATACGTATTTCTTGTATTGAAGATGTGTAGTTTCCCTGACACAAAAGGAGGAAATACTGTAGAAACATCAAAAACTAATGCATACAGTATATTGGTATTGGGATTGGCGATTGGCTATCGGCTAAACAAAACTGTTGTTTTAAATGTGGTTATTTCTTGCCAAAAATGTCCATTATAATTTGGTTAGAGGTGGTGCTGCGCACATACTGTACACTAACCTCTGTAGATGAGCCACTCCATCCAGTGTTTGAAGTCTCTGAGGTTGCAGTCACACTCCCAGGGGTTGTGACCCAGCTCCAGGTGTTGTAGCTGAGCCAGAGGCTCGAACGCTGCCCGCTCCAAACCGTGGAGCCTGTTCCCTGCCAGGGACAGCCATCTGCAGTGGGCGCACAAATATACACAACAACAGAGCTCAGCATTGTCTGCCATCCGACGCCACGTTTCGGCATCAAGTCTTATTTATATTGCAAATTTTAGTTATGCTGTGTTTGGATTTGATATATTCAAAATATCGCATTTTTTCCCCCACAAATGACTGTGCTTTTATTATACGAGAACAAGGGAGATTCCGCACATTTTCATTTTTTTTCTGAGAGCGTACAAATGGAACCAAATGGACCCTGACGGGTCCATTTGATCCCATTTGTACACCCTCAGAAAAAAAGGTCCTAAGAGAAAAGTCATTTAAACAAACACAACTTGATGATGTCATCATCAAGTGAAATACAGTACAGTAAAATGTTGGAAATGGGTGGGATTCTGAACAATATGGACAATGACATCAAGTTCAATCAACTAGAACATTTTAAAGCAAATGTGCACAATATATACGTTGTATAACAAAAAGTTCAATCATACACATCAGTGCAGCCTGATAACATCAGCCAGTCTTTCTGACATGAACAAATTAATGAATAGGCCTACATAATCATCAAAAAAATCGATTCTGAACCTGGCAATTCAATATGGATATCATTGAGCCCTACTGTGTATTACTTGAATCTAGGGTGTCGGCTTAGATTCTGGGGGATGGGTGAGTGTGTAAGCAAGGCGTCCAGAGGTGTCCAGAGCTACCTCTGAGAGATAGAGGCAGAAACGAAGCGGCACCCACGGTACATTGAATCATTTTCCCGGTAAACTATTCTTTTTATAGGGCTTGTTCTTGCTTATTTCCCTAAATGTAGCTGTGAGTGCCGGGCGTTGGCGGTGTCTTTTCCCCCCTACACTCCCGCCAGAACGATGCAGGCACTCACAGGGAGTGTTTTGGAAATGTATTACCAACATGGCAAATGTGAGCTATGAACAGATGCTGTAGTGTAGTGGCCACATGGCTATGGTACAAAGTGTAGCTGCTTACTGCCTGGGAATGCCAACCACGTACAAATAGCACAGTCATAGTCAATGTTATCAAGTAAACAACGCTATGTTTGCATAGTAATATATTTAAAAGGATCCCTGACTAATAAGATAAACACCGCTTAAAACATTATACTTTCCCTATATAACTAAAATAAACAAATTAAAATACCAATGGCATCTTATTTCTTTCATAAATATAGAATATTTCACTCAACAGGAACTGCTCCTGTCGCAGGATGATGATGTCACGTGTGCATGTTTGTTCTAGCTCTATGGAATATGCAGAATGCACATGTTCATGTGACATCATCATCCTGCGACCGGAGCACCTCCTATTGAGTGAAAGATTCTCTATTTATGAAAGAAATAAAGTATTGAAGGTGTTTTTATCTGCATGTTTTAGTTATAGAAGGTGTTTTAAGGCATATTTGTCTTATTAGCCAGGGATCCTTTTAACAATAACAAGTAAAACGTCTTCTTCATATTATTATTTACTGGAAAGGTGGGTAAAATGGCCTGGGCTGAAACCTCCTTTGATGAAGCCTCGGTTCCCAGGCTTACATCTGCACTGTGAAATGAAAGCCTGGGGATTACATATCCCAGAGAGTCTATCAAAAGGCGGGACTTCCGGTGTGTAAACATCCCCTGGAAGTGGCCATTTTACAGCCAGTTGCCGCACGGTGCTCCCAACAATGTATAACCCGCGGAAACATTTTATTCCTCCCTCTGTGCTTTGCAAAGCCGTCGTAAAAAAAATGGAATCGTGTGCACTTTGCACACTTCTATAACTGCTTTGTTAGTTGAAATCACCTTTTCTGACGCTAGTGAGGACTGAACAGGGTTGTTTCGCTGGGGACTGTAAACACAGCTTCCAACTTCCGCAACGGATAGACTCTAAAGCGTAGGTAGTGCCCAGGGCGCCTTTGATGTGCGTGCATGTGTACACATCCCTGGAGTAGGCTATATACTGTAGGCTGCTAGCACTGGAGGTGGTGCATAAACAATGGATTTCTGATCATGAAAGAACACTAAGCAACGTTGTGCAGCGATGGATAAAGTAATAAGTCGTGTGTGTTAATACATTATGTCAGATTATGATGTTAAAGGTATAGTAAGTGATTTGGGCAACAAGATGTGCACATGCACACACACTACAGTTAGGGGAAACTGCAACAGGCCAATCAGCACATACACCACACCAGCCCACCCCCACTCGATCCTGATTGGTGGAAGGCAACTCTCATCCTGATTTGGCGAAAGGCTTTTATCCCAAAGCCCCAAACTGAAACTAGGGTTTTATGACCCCAGGGGCTCACTGGGGACAGGGAGGACTCCTTATATGGTCACCACCCTCTAGTATAGGGAGGATTATGCAAAAAAAAAAAAAAGAAGAAAAAAGAACAATATTTGAATTAAGTGAAATCACTTACTATACCTTTAAAAAACACGTACTGCGAGGCAGTGGTGGCAAAAAAATGTATCATGAACACGGTCGGTATAGAAAGAAAACGTGTGTGTGCGTGTGTATGTGTGCACTTGTCATGTAAAGCCTTGTTGTGTGGAGTACCCTAGAGCTCTATATTTTCCAAAAATAGCCTATGTACTGTAGGTGGTCACAAAGGCGTCGCAGCTTGCCACCTTGTGATCTCCTAGAATCATGCATGCTAATTTCCACCGAACACTCCAGAGTCAGTATTGCCAACTTGGCGCATTTGTCGCTATATTTAGCTTTTATCCAGACCCCCCTAGCGCCAGAATTAGTGAAAAACTCCTGGCGGAAAATCTAGTGCTCTGATCTGTAACTCTTCAGAGCGTAAAATTAAACCCTTACGGGTTTTAGCGCATTCTAGTGCTTTTTGGAAGGGCCACTAGTGCATTTTGGATTTTGGCAGTTGGCAACACAGCCCAGAGTGAATCGTGCATGATAATTTCCACCGAACGCTCACTCCGTCAGAGTAAGGGCATGCTAGGGTTTGTGTTCCTTGAGGGATTGTGCCCAGCTCTCCTGCATCACAAACGGAAGGGAGGGCGAGGGTTCATGTGGTTACACGCTCTATAGTTTATTGTGTTTACCTGAGACCGTGAAGCTCGTCCAGCAGTCCCAGAGGAATGGAAGACAGTCCGTTCAGAGACAGGTCCAGAATCTGTAAGCCTCCCAAACCCTGCAGAGAGAGAGAGAGAGAGAGACGTCACACATAGTGGATATAACTTTTATTTTGGAAAAACAAAAAAATGGCACAGAGCAATGTGCAGTTTTAATGGAATAGTTCACTCCCCAGATTAATTTTGACTCTACTATTGATTATTCAGCCCCATGGAGACTTTTTGTTTTTGTCGCATTCACAGGCCATTAATTTGATCAGTGCGTTTGAAACCTTTTCATTTCAAGGGCCAATATTTATTTGGCATTTGAACCACCATTTCGTTACATGTGTCGTACGGTCTCAGACCTCAAAACTAAAGTATATTTTGTTGTTTTTAGATAACATTCAGTCTTCAGTTCCATGCTACATTATCTATGTTTCACGTAAGAGTTTCACCCATACAGCCATACTTTCATTTTCTCTGCTCAAAAGCAGAGAAAATGGCAGAAGCATGAATACCTTGTGAGCTTGTTCATAGGCAACGTTCAGTCTTTAGATGTATTATGGTATCTTGGCTCTAATAATGCCATTTGCTGATATCTACACCCATGTCTACCATTGCACTAGCTACAACAGAGAATAGCACACATGAAATGTAGCGAGAGTTGCCCTGAACTCTAGCTATAATATTTCAGGGAAAAATAAAATAAACTGCAATATTACTGTTATTGTGATTTTTTTTTATCCAACAAATATGCTAGATCTTCTTTTGTTTTGCTTAACGATTGAACGGAAAGTGTGAATATTAAGTTGAAGTTCAGGCTCTGCTTCGTATTGCTCAGCACGTCAGAAGACAACCATTTAAAAGCAGGGAGATATTAATAAATTCATAACACCTTCCCCCACCCATAAAGAACTCATAAAGTCTACCAGGTGGTGCTGGGAGCATAGAGGTCTGTCTGGCACACATACCTCCCTACCAGTGACAGTGACAGCAAGCGGAGCAACCAGTGAATGATGGTGGTGGTGATCATAAATATAGACTGGTGGTCACATTGGTCAGCTGCCTGACACGTCACAGAGGTGGCAGACATCGTCACATTATTCATCACTCACATAGTGGCGTTGCTGCGCTCTGCGCGCAAACCTCTCGGGTGTTGTCCTGCCTAAACTAGCTGGCAAAGTGATGCATCTATTCTGTCAGATGACTTAGTAATAGAGAGAGTGCAGGGGTGTAATGGTTTCCAAACTAGGACAATTTGCACTTACATGAAAGGATATGAACACGCACGCGCACACATACACATACACATACATGCACGCGCACGCACACACACGCACAAACTCTTCCGCTGTTCCTCCTTATGTGACTTATTCAAGGCAAGACACTGTTGCACGCCCTTGTCTATTTGCATGGAGTGCAAGGTTCACTATTATAATCTGGACACACACACACACACACACACACACACACACACACACACACACACACACACACACACACACACACACCCACACCCACACACACACACACACACACACACACACACACACACACACACACACACACACACACACACACACACACAGTACACATGTCCACAGTTATCTCAGGGGGAGCATCTGCCGTTGCATTGCATTGCATCAGCCTGTCTGGCTGAATGTCCAGTCCATGTTTGGGCCATACCTGTGCACCTGCCCCTTGATCTGTATTCATTAGCTAACAGCAAACTCCCCAGTGAGAGGATTCCAGGTGGTCCCCATGCAGCTAAATGGAAAGTTGGTTAACCAGCTGTAACTCTTTGAGAACATGAACATGAAACCAAATGGACCCTTCATGTTTACATTCTCAAGAGTTAAAATATTCATAATCATTCATCATATTCATGTAAATTAGCTCAAGTCTACACAACTAGAGAATGTTTTTTGATGTTTTATTTATTTATTTTTTTATTTGACTGTTTTGCCTGGAATTGTGGACAAAAACTAAGAAATGTTTAGTTTGGGGTCTGAGGGGTGAAAGTGTCATCAAGTGGTGGTCTGTGGCTCAAATACTGAATAAATGGTAGACCCTAGTAAGAGAAAGGTTGAAAACCATTGATCTACAGTATTTCAATTAACTTAATCTATACAGTAGGTACAGTAATATTATTATTTGTTTGGCAAAGCTAACTTCCGTTTTGGTACCATTATGCCTGTACAGTTAGAACCCTTGATGAAATCATCTGCACAATACATGTGCTCGTCTTTTCAAAGGGATTTTTTAATTAGCAAAAGTGGGTAATGTTTACTGCCAAGCATGCAGGCATTCCTTCCTCAGATTTCCAGTCACAAAGTTATGCTTGGCTGGAAGCGTTACCACTTCTGCAAATTAGAAGCTCTCTTTAACGGGAGCCAGTTTGGTGCATGGACCTCTCCGTTTCTAAATGCATGTCTTGTTTTGTTTGTTTTATCGGTACCATTATGTCCTCAGTCTCAAAAGTGGAACTCTGGTAGAGAATACAACAATATAAAAACGTTTTACTATAACTCATTATATCATCATCAGTCATATCATCAATCATCAGTGTAGAATACTGATAATTAGGGATGCACCGATGTGGAAATTCATATCGGCCAAACCGATATGTGGACCAATACATCAGTGCGTCACTACTGATAATAGACATAGTATTATGCCAGACTGTCTTGCAAGTGTTATAATGGTAAATGGTACAGTATAATGAAAAAAAAATGTATGCCTGGATATATTATAACCTGGTGCCATTTTAGATTTAAGCTAAATTTTTAATACTTTTATTACCGATAATAAATATAACACATATACAGTAGATCTACTAGTTTTGAGAAATCATGAGCACATGGAAATCTTTGAATACCTCATTACTGGTATATATATATATTTTTAAAGCAAACATTCAGAACTCAGATCTTTGCTTCTGGGCAGGCGGGGACCCCGTCAAAATGACCTAAATGATATCGCCATATCATTTAGGTCATTTTGACAGGGTCCTTGACATGAAAAGGATTGGGCAACACTGATATAGCAACTTTATTATTATTTTTTTCAGAAAACTTTTTTGAGGAATGAGCCTCACATCTGAGGTCTTATGTAGGTTACCTGAAACAGGTCCTTGTCCAGCGCCGTCAGCGAGTTGTTCTTCAGCGTCAGTTTGGTCAGGTTGGACAGATCCCTGAATAAACCCGCTGGGAGGTTGTCAAGGTAGTTATTAGACAGATCCAATACCTGGAAGATGCAGAAACAAAACATAAACACACATCAAACATGAATGTTTTTTATTTCATCATGTCATTATATCAATTTAGCCTAATCTAAATTATATTCTGGAATCATTCTTGTGTTGCACATTTTCATCACGCTTATTGCCACCTGGACCACCTGGAATCCTCTCATCATGGACCACTGGTGGTCCACTGGTTGACAACCCCTGCTCTACAGGTTCTCTTTTCTTAGTCCGCGTGCATGATTGAATCCGCACAAGACGTCAATGACGGAGCGTTCTACAAAACCAAGACTCATTTGTCAGCTGGAACGTAGCTTGTCATGCCACAACGATCGTCGCATTATGCATCACCAGGCTTCGGAGAGGACGGGAACAAGGAGAACGAGCGGAACGCAAGGGATATAGATCGTGTGCAGCATGCGGGTCGCGTTCAGCGCCTTACACAACACCTCACATCTGTCACTCAACTTATAGTGCATGCAGTGGTTTAGCTACACATCACAGTGCCCAACAGTCTGGTGTTGTTGGGTGCTTTGCTCCGGGTAATTTATCCCCGCGTAAGAATGACAAACGGCGGTGGGTCACGGCACACAGTGTCCCTGGCGCTTGTCCGTCATCAATGGAGCTGAACCAAGTCACCAAAAAATCGGCGTGTGCGTAGATCAACGCACGCTGTCATTCCTCGGTGCGTCTGTCCAATGTACCGCGACCCGGACAACACGTCCTTCAGATGCGAGCGAGCGAGCGGTCGCTCTCGCCTCGCCTCGAGGCTCGCCTTGGCTCGATGCGCGACAATTTGCGTCCCGTGATAAGATATCGGCTATTTTGCAGTCGGTTGGATTTTAGAATTATCTCATCAGAGGGGACAGGATCAATGAGAGTGTGCCACCCCCACCTCCTCTGTGCCGAAAGGAACCGAGCCAGGCTAAATCTGCCCATTCTGCATTGATTGGAGCGGAGGACAGTAAATCAAACGGATTCAGGGAGAGATGGAGAGACAGAGATGAACACAGATAATACAACAGCAGATCAGTGGAAAGACAGTATTTCTACGCTGCACTATTGATGCTTTTACATAAAGGGACACAAAAAAAAAGTTAATGACATAATTAAAGGGGAATTCCACCCATTTTCAACATTTTTTCTGAGAGTGTACAAATGCAACAAATGCAACCAAATGAACCCGTTACTATTCATTTGGTTCCATTTGTACGCCAACCAATAGAGCAGCAGCACACATCTTTCTGCAGCGTGAGGTGGCTTGTTCAGGGCCGGGTCTAGGGGGGGGGGGGGGGCAGGGGTGGGTAGAGCCCATCCAAATGTGCATCCTGCCCACCCAATGGAAGGTAATATCAGTGGTTTTCAACCAGTGGTCTGGGGACACAACAGTGATCCTTGAGCTTGATATTATACATATACATATACATACAGTATACATACAGTATATTTTTTTGCAAAAAGGGGTGAAGTGTCCCTTTAAGTAAAACATTCAAGTGCCTTCTCCACCACTGGAATGAATGCACTTGCACCCGGGAGTCCCCGAACTCCATTGTGTTCAGCACATCCAACCTACGTACCTCCAGGGAGGAGAGGTTGCTGAAGGCGCTGACTCCCAGGGAGGCCAGCCTGTTGTTGGGCAGCATCAGAGCCTGGCTGCCCGGTGGGAGCAGCTGCAGTGGGGGCAGCAAGGCCAGGCCGTGGCCTCCACAGTCCACCACCAGCACCACCGACCGTTCCCCTGGCTGCGACGACGATGAGGGACACTGGCAGGGGGCAGGACAGCAGGACACCGGGGACATCAGTAGACAGGCCACCAGGAGATAGCAGAGGACCCACACCAGGACTGCAGGAGGGGGGGGGATCAAAGGAGAGAAACACATGTTAGAGATGTGTGGCCGTGAAACAAGCTGTGAACTGTGCGCGCGCGTGTGTGTGCATTTGTTTTGGTGCGCACAGTGAATTAATACAGTTGCAACCGCAATAGTAATGGCAAGTGTTTCAGCATCTGAACTATCCCTTTAAATTATTCTTTTCCCTCTGGATTGTATTCATTTATTCATCTCAACGCATTCTGCAGTTTGCTTAAGCGTTAATTCACTCTCTCTCTCTCTCTCTCTCACCTCCAGACAGTATTTCCTGCTCTGGCAGTCGATGATGAAACTCTGTGAAATCTCCCTTTAACCTTGCCGTACGTGCAACATGCATGGTTGCGTGCGTGTGTGTGTGCTAGCATTCATTGTTATTGTACTCAGAAGCAGCAGTAGAGTATAATAGTGTGTTCCTTTATAGCCATAATGCTGTGTCCACTCAGCTGTAGTGAACCTTCCCCCCTCCAGGCAGCACCTTAACTCAAGGAGCTCGGGTTCCACTAGCCAACGACCAATCTGTTAAAAACCCCAGGATGCATTTTACGCTTGTCTTGTTGCGTATGTGATATCAGGCCTGGGGTGGCAGGGGCGGATGTAACATTTCCCAATTGGGGGGGGGGGGGGGGCAGGAGAAAATGGCATGGGGCGGCTTCATCGCCCGTGTCGCTTCGGGGCTGGGGCGATGAAGCCGCCCCCATACCATTTTTGGTTACAGGACTTTTATTAGGCAAGTAAAGTATCAATAACACCATCAGTTGTTGTTGAAGTTGCAACAGACACGCAGCATGCATAAAGCTAAAGGTCTCAGAGAGAGACTCAGAGAGTTTTCTGTTTTCAATGATGAAATGCTGTTGGTTTAGTGGTGCCACAACTGTAGTTAGTTAGTTGCTACACATCCTCATGCCTAAAAGGCAAAACTTGCCTTTTATCCAGACCATGGATAAAAGGACCATGTCGCCTTCTGAGACCCTCGTAAAAGGACTTCTATGCCTTTTCTCTAAAAAGGCGTTCCGTGCCTTTTCCGTCAGAAGGCATAATGTGGTTAGTGATTTATCGGCAACACCTGGGGTATGAAGGAGCGCTTGTTTTATCTGCCGGCTACTACTAGTAGGGCGGGGCGAAGGAAGTTTTACTGAGGTTATGGTTAGGGTTAGGTTAGGTTTAGGCATAGGTTTACTGAGGTTAAGTTTAGGGTTAGGATTAGGTATAGGCATAGCTTAGGTTTACTGGGGTTATGTTTAGGGTTAGAGTTAGGTTAGGGTGAGAGTTAGACGGTGCTTTATGCGGTAACTAACCCTAAACATAACCTCAGTAAAACTATGCTTCGCCCCGCCCTACTAGTAGTAGCCGGCAGATAAAACAAGCGCTCCTTCATACCCCAGGTGTTGCCGATAAATCACTACCACATTATGCCTTCTGACGGAAAAGGCACGGAACGCCTTTTTAGAGAAAAGGCATAGAAGTCCTTTTACGAGGGTCTCAGAAGGCGACATGGTCCTTTTATCCATGGTCTGGATAAAAGGCAAGTTTTGCCTTTTAGGCAGGATGTGTTGCTAGTAGCAGTAGTAGTGTTTCAAATTATTTTAAATATACTGTAGGCACTTTCATTTGAAATATCTTGGGTTGTTTTGCATGCCATTGTGTTTGGTGAGGC
>CM076987.1:21304816-21312316 GCA_039105355.1 Benthosema pterotum
CCCCCCCCCCCCAATTGGGAAATGTTACATCCGCCCCTGATGCTTAATCTGCAATTTTGCGGGAGCCTATGTAATAATAGTACATAGTAGTGCCATACAGTATGTTGCTGACACACACATAACCCAGGTATGGGCTTTAGGACAGAATAGACTTTTATTGATCCTAGCATGACACAATTGTACATTTTTTGCCTGAATTGATGCCCATTGTCAGTATAGGCCGAAACCGCGCAGCAATAAATTGATTTGAGCGGGTACAGATTTTAGTGCGCGCGGACATCCCTTTATATCCTTTCATTGATCCTATGATGATGGAAATCCACAGGCGCCATGGCAAATTACAGCAGTCATTAAAACAAATAAAAAAAGATAATAAAAACACAACAGATACAAAAAAAATAGTTCGCTGGATTTAAAGATAAAACAATAAAAAAAGAAGAGCCCAAAAAAGCCAAAAGCATAAAACAGGAGAAAGACGTCACAACATGAGCTCATTGGTCTGGGTCAAAAACACAATTTTGGCAGATTATTATTATTTTTTTCACTCAGTATATTTCCTCCTAGAGGGAAGAGTCTCTTTTCCTTGTGTTTCGAGACACGTGGGTACCTTTGAAGTTAACTTTTTTTTACTGCTTTCTGCAGTTCAAATCATACATAACCTATAGCTAATCTATGGTACCGCACACTGCTTGTATAGATTTGTTATATGTATCATAGCGCCAATGTTCTATCGTTGCTGTCGTGTATCACACTCCTCGTCCCCTGTCACAATGTGATTTGTAAATCTGACTCCTTTTACTTCCATTAAAAGCAATATTTTCCAAGCGCTGTTTCTCAAAAGTATCCATCACTGTGTGTGGACAGTGCCAGCTTGCCTCGGATTTCACTGACGTCACCTGTTGCCTGGCGCCGTTGTTTCTGATTGGATGTTAACTGTTGTTTTTGTCAGAATCCTCAACAGTATTTCAACCTTCATAAACCAGGCCCACTTTGGAGATAGGCTCCTTGCCAGACGGAGTGGCTAAGTTGAAGATTTTCAACGTTGAAACGAGGATAGCATAATGTTACTATTCATTAAAGATGGAGTGCCGTGAATTTTTTCTACCCTAAAACATGATCATCAGGTATTAATGTTATATGAAAAGTAAGATTTTTTCCCCAAAAGTGTACAGTGTTTGTTAAACTGTTATTTTTATGATTCCACCCTACCAGTTCATTAGGTATGCCTGGTTTGCCTGGTGGGTGGTGATGGGTGGAGATCCACCTGAACTGAAGCCACACCCACAGCTTTAGTTGCATGATAAAGGGGGAGGAGTTAGGGGAGGGGCTGAACACGTGATGTCACTATAGTGAAGTTTTTTTCATTGGCATGTTTGACTGGAAACGTTCAGCCCCCAGGAAGAAACCCTAAATACAAAGGGAAGACATCATTGCACATAAAAAAACACACCAGGGGGTCTATTTACATACTGCCACCTCTTAAACATGTACAAAATTGGAAAAAATACAAAAATCACGGCACCCCCACTTTAACATATCAAGACGGTGATGAGGTGGTAGCTGAAGCAAGGGACTCCATCGTTCATTGTTGTGTTGCCCTTTAATTTAATTCACAAAAAAATATACCTAAGCCTAACCCTAACTGCGCAGAAATTATGCCTAACCTTAACTTTTTCTTCCTGGGCTTCCGGTGACCCTTGGTGACCACAACACTTCCATTATATGAAGCGTCACTTTACTTTCCGGTTCACCACACAGGATGTTATTACTGACAGCAACAGACACCATTAGCATTAGCTATTACTGTTAGCCTGGCATGCACAACAAACAGCAGTGGTGTTAGACATCCGAAGCATCCATTGCACACTCAGTTGCTGGTAACATTCAGAAGTTGAATGCTGCAATGGCAAATGAGGCATGGTCTCAGGCTAAACATATGCCTTCCTATAAAAATTGACATCCAATAGAGAGATGCAGCATTGACTGTGTGTGCCTGTGTGCATGAGCGTGCGTTCGTGTGTGCGTGTGTGTTTTTGTTCACCTGATCCACCAACTCGTATTACTAAACTGACCATCGCTATGCATCCCACAATGCTTTGCAATTACACCCTCACAGTAGTAGTACTCATCAGCCCATCAGTCATGTCATTATAGGTCTAATAGGGGCACACGCACGCACACACACACACACACACACGCACGCATGCACGCACCCACCCACACACACACACACACACACACACACACACACACACATACACACACACACACACACACACACACACACACACACACACACACACACACACACACACACACACACACACACACACACACACACACACACACACACACACACACACACAGAGTAAACTCAACCAGACCTGACTGACTTAACCAGTCCAATGTCATACTGTACTACTGTGCGGATTTGTTTACATCCAGAGTTGTTGCTATGACAACACAGCATCAACACGAAAACCCAGCATGCCTGTAAGCTGATACCCAGGGGCCTCCGGCTCAGTGCTGGAAAACGTACTCACATGCATTACTTACATGGAAGTATCGATAGGATACTGCAGTGTAGAACTATTCTGTTATGAGTAGAAGTTTCATATTCCAAATGTACTATAGGCTACTTGAGTTAAAGTGCAAAAGTATCAGGGCCAGATCTGGCATGGGCATTGTAACTATGGGAGGGGGCATTCGAACATGCCTGTAAATACATATTTGTTTACAAAATGTTAAATCGATTTTTATAAAATTATTATCTACTACAGTCCTAATAAACCCCAGGAAATTATAACTGGCCACAAATGATCCATTAACATGGTGAAAATACATCTTGATGATGTCATCAAGATGTTTCACCGTGTTAGTGATTTTCTTCAGACCTCCATTTCTAGGAAACACAGAATGGGGGAACTTTTTTATTCACCCCTAAGGTATATTAATGAGATATTAGAATGTTGAAAATGGATGGAATTCCCCTTTTAAGTAAGTGTATCCTACTTGGTCTCCACCGCTGCCTGTAAGCCGATAGACGGTATATATATATAATAATACCCCGCAGGGGCCTCTGTGTTGTCATGGAGACCAGCCGCCAAAGTCGTGAAGCGGAGGCGATAGCGTTACCAAAACGTACGGCGGTGGTGGCGGTCCACGACGATGACGGGGCCCCAAACAGCTTCCCATGTAACAGACTTTACTGCTTTATACTGACACTGTTAACCAGCTGCTAGACAGAGCCCAGCTGTAGTGTAGGCCTGCATCCATGTGATAGACAGAACCCACTCACTGACGAACTCTGGGTATGTGTGTGCGTGCGTGCGTGTACGTACGCCAGGCCCGGATGTAACATTTCTCAATTGGGGGGGCGGCAATATGTGCCGGGGTATGGTATGGGGGCGGCTTCAGGAAGCCACATCCATACTTTTCAGTTACAGGACTTACGTTGTATATTAGGCAAGTAAGCATCAATAATAACAACAGTTGTTGTTGAAGCTGCAACAGACAAAGGTTAAAGTTCTGACTCAGACAGTTTTCTGTTTTCAATGATGAAATGCTGTTGGTTTACTGGTGCACCAACTGTAGTTAGTTAGTGGCGTAGTGTTCCAGATCATTTTTTCAAATTTCAATGTCTTTGAAATTTAGGTTGTTTTGCGTCATGTTTGGTGGGGCAGTCAGGGCATTTAGGGGTGCATAGCCCCCGGCCCCCACATGCCCATACCTAGATCCGGCCCTGACGTACTCTCTCTCTCTCTCTCTCTCTCTCTCTCTCTCTCTCTCTCTCTCTCTCTCTTCTCTCTTCTCTCTCTCTCTCTCTCTTGCTCGCTTTGGGTCATGGCTTAGTGAACAAAATGCACACACACACAGACGCGTGCGCACGCGCGCACACACACACACACACACACACACACACACACACACACACACACACACACACACACGCAGTCGTGCTGATTACGTTACTGTAGCAACAGAGTGGTGTAAGGACATGAGAAGAGAGGAGTTATCCCATGATTTTAAGCATATCCTCCTCTCTCTCTCTCTCTCTCTCTCTCTCTCTCTCTCTCTCTCTCTCTCTCTCTCTCTCTTGCACATCCCAAGATGAGCGTAATGCGGAGACAGAATTTCCAGACGGTGTATGTGTTTAGTCTGATTGGCCTCTTTATTCCTGTCATCAATTATACGCAATCAAATACACGCACATGCGCGTGCGCACACACACACCAGGGGAGGATGTAACATTTCCCAATTGGGGGGGCAGGAGAAAATGATATGGGGCGGCTTCATCGCCCGTGTCGCTTCGCGCCACAGGCGATGAAGTCTCCCCCATACCATTTTCTGTTACATGACTTTTATTAGGCAAGTAAAGCATCAATAACAACATCATTGTTGAAGTTGCAACAGGCACACAGCACTCAGAGAGGTTTCTGTTTTCAATGATGAAATGCTGTTGGTTTAGTGGTGACACAACTGTAGTTAGTTAGTAGCAGTAGTAATGTTTCAAATCATTTTAAATATAAGGGTAACAACCCAAATATCTTGGGTTGTTTTGCATGCCATCATGTTTGGTGGGGCAGTCTGGGCACTTAGGGGGGCATTGCCCCCCAATGCCCAGGCCTAGATCCACCCCTGACACACACACACAAACACACACATGCGCGTGCGTGCACACGCGTGTGCACACACACGCGCATGCATGCGAGCAAGCACGGTGCGCTCTGTGCCTGTGGGAATGTGTGACACATTTCTGGGCTGACATCATGGTGAGACAGTAGACAGTAATTAAAGCAGGGGAGGGGGAGCAAAAAAAGGAAAAAAGAAAATGTAACTGCCATAACTATTGATTAGCTGAGAGACATAGCACTCAAATCTGCTGGCGTGGTAAGAGAAGATAAAACAGAAGATAGCTGGATGGATGGATGGGAGGGCGGGTGGGTGGATGGATGGATGGATGGATAGATAGCTTAGTTCAGTGGTTTTCAAACTTTTTGATACCAGGGCCCACTATTTATTCAGAATTTGAGCCACAGAGTTTTTGATTTTGATTTTGTCCAACAATTCCAGGCTAGATTCGGGAAGCAAAACAGTCAAACATACAAAATGACCATTAATCTTCTACATTCTCTAGTTGTGTACATGATGAATATTTTTACGCTCTCAAAGAGTTATATCTGGTTGAACTACGTTGTAACCTTCCATTATTTAGCTTGGGACCACCTGGAACTCTCTCAAGGACCATTGATGGTCCCCGGACCACTGGTTGAAAACCACTGGTTTAGTGGAGTTAAATAGATCTCGTATATGTCCATAAATGCAACTTTTTGCGTCAATGACCTGCTTCATTGTACAACATGGTTACACAGCTAAGACATCTAGTAGTGGAAATAACAGATCTACAAGCTCACGACGGGTCGCTGAACTTGTATATCTGCTCTTTCGTATATAGGGAATTTTTAGAAAAAATATACTAACTGACAATAGTGTGTACCGTAACAGCATCACAGTAATGGACAGTTTTCTCCGTTGCAGCATGCAACAAGGTCCACACCCACACGCGTGCACACAGAGTCACGGAGTCAGTCGGTGACCCCTCAGCCCCCCCCCCCCCCCCCTGCAAAACAATAAAACATCTACAGAGCGATCCACTTGCGTTCCAGACAGTACATTCTGTTTCATTTGGTCGCTCTCCTGCTGCACAGAGCCCAAATACCACGGATGCTGCTAATGTTATTTTCCCTATCATTAGTCACGGTGGACTCCACACAACGGATGGTCGCACAGCAGTGGAACAATGTTCACCTCCTGTATAATGTATAGGTCAGGACACAGTGCACACAGTGCACAGGATCCCAGAACATTCCTGTAGATTGTACATGCATCATGTTCTTAAGGCGTGCATGCCTGTGTGTGTGTGTGTGTGTGTGTGTGTGTGTGTGTGTGTGTGTGTGTGTGTGTGTGTGTGTGTGTGTGTGTGTGTGTGTGTGTGTGTGTGTGTGTGTGTGTGTGCGTGCGTGTTGCTATACAGCAGTGGTTTTCCGGGAACCACCAGTGGTCGTTGAGAGAGTTCCAGGTGGTCCCCAGGCTAAATGATGGAATGTTGGTTAACCAGGTGTAACTCTTTGAGAGCGTAAACGTGAAACCAAATGGAGCCGCAAGGGTCCATTTGGTTTCATACTTTCATACTTACATTTGGTTTCATATTTACACTCTCAAGAGTTAAAATGTTCATCATGTGAATTAGCCCGAGTCTACACAACTAGAGAAAGTAGAAGATTAATGGTCGTTTTGATCTGCATGTTTGACTGTATGTTTTGTTTCCCAAATCCAGCCTGGAATTGTGGACAGAAGCAAAATACATCTTTAGTTTTGGGGTCTGTGGGGCTAAAATGTCCTCAAATGGTGGTCTGTGGCTCAATTGCTGAATAAATAGTGGGCCCTGGTATGAAAAAGGTTGAAAACCATTGCTCTGCAGACATCTAAGGTGTGTTGGTTGGTTGCCTGCATGAAGTCACAGTGGACCAATATACAGTAGTCTGTCAGTCTGACCATCTGCAACGTGGCTTATGGCTGCATGAATTGTAGCCTAAATTTAAGCCTGATGATCTCTCTCTCTCTCTGTTCATTCCTGTAGTCTCTGATGTTTGTCATTTTTGCTCAGTAGCAGTCAGAGACCATATTTCAGTGTTTTGTACCACGTTTTTATCATGGAGTGCTCTTGTACGGTAATCTTCAAGAGTCACGACTCACAAATAGTGCCAGTCGGTGTTAGTATAATATGAACATGCACTTTAAAATGTGTGTGCTTGTGAAAATAAAATAGACTACTTTTTTTCTCCTGTAAACACAAATGCATGCACATGCACACGCACATGCACACACACACACACACACACACACACCACACCACACCACACACACACACACACACACACACACACACACACACACACACACCACACACACACACACACACACACACACACACACACACACACACACACACACACACACACACACACGCCTTGTCCTTGTCCTTAAAGAAGTGAAGAACTACTCTGAATCCAATTTATATGGAGAGTGCCCCCCCACACCCCCCCCCACACCCCCCCACACCCCCCCAGACACACACAGAGCTTATCTGTAGCTACCTGACCTGTAATGGAATTTGGTTTGACTCTGAGAGCGAGAGAGAGAGAGAGAGAGAGAGAGAGGTAGAGAGAGGTAGGAAGAGAAATGGCTTTTCCTCATATAGTAGAGTTGTTGTCATTATTTAGTGTTCAGGTTATAATTGTTAATTGTCTGTGTATACACGGTAATCTGTTGATTGTTGCAGATCCATGTCGCTGAGATTAATTTATATACATGCACACAGACACACGCACACATGTGTTGGTTTTCTAGTGTGTGTGATAGAACAGATCACTGCTGGCCCACTGCGTGGCGTTTGCCTGGCTGATGATGACGCAAATGCACTCACCCGTACCTTCACCG
>CM076987.1:21317316-21324816 GCA_039105355.1 Benthosema pterotum
TGTGTGTGTGTGTGTTGTGTGTGTGTGTGTGTGTGTGTGTGTGTGTGTGTGTGTGTGAGTTTGTGTGAGTTTGTGTGAGTGTGTATGTATAGCAAGGGGTCCCTGTGTAGGTTACATCACAGCTGAAAATACACAGGTCATACACTCACCTTGCTTCAGCCCCTACTTAGACACACTCACGGCTGGTGGATAGTGTGTTACATGTGCTAATTATCAGGTTTAACTAGTGTAGACAGCTGAGTATACCGTATATGTGCTGTGTGTTGCTATGGTGTGTGTGCGTGAATGCATGTGCGGGCAGGGGCGGATGTAACATTTCCCAATTGGGTGGGGCAGGAGAAAATATGGGGTATGGGGGCGGCTTTGCGCCACGGGCGATGAAGCCGCACCCATACCATTTTCAGTTACAGGACTTTTATGAGGCAAGTAAGGCATCAATAATAACATATGTTGTTGTTGAAGTTGCAACAGACACACAGCATGCGCAAAGCTAAATGCTGTTGGTTTAGTGGTGACACAGCTGTAGTTAATTACTAGCAGTAGTGGTGTTTCAAATCATTTTAAATAGAGGCACTTTAATTTGAAATATCTTGGGTCGTTTTGCATGCCATCGTGTTTGGTGGGACAGACTGGACCATGCCCATGCCTAGATCCGCCCCTGTGTGTGGGTGCATGTGTGTGTGTGTGTGTGTGTGTGTGTGTGTGTGTGTGTGTGTGTGTGTGTGCGCCTGCGCTTGTGATACTGTAAGTTGTCATCTGTATTGCAGAGACGGAGAGAGAAACTCCCTGTATCAATTATTGACAACGAGGGCAAGAGGGAGACAACACACATCGACACATAACACCCACACAGTCTCTCTCTCTCTCACACACACACACACGTACGCACACACCGACACACCCGACGGAACTCAGGCGCTACGGCACGTGCGTACATTTCCAAACACTGACATGCACAGCAGGTGCCGACAGAAACACGTGTGTGAGTTCCCTACACGCATATAGAGGATCTATGTCGTCATCGTGTATATCTGTGTGCTTGAACATACACAAAACATTCCTCTCAATGTCGTGCATGGAAGAAGGCAGGCAGGTGCACACACGCACGCACGCACGTGTGCGCGCACACACACACACACACACACACACACACACACGCACATAAATGCTGCATTTCTTCAAACGTTTGACCTGCAGTATATTATAGCATGACTATGCCTATTCTAGATGATCACATTCTAGATTCTAGGAGCAGCTGTCTTCAACCTTTTTCATATCAAGGCCCATTATTTATTCAGTGTTTGAGCCACGGACCAGCAATTTGATGACATTTAGCCTCTCAGATAGCCTGGCTGCAGCTCTGACTGTCTCAAGTCTACTACCGTTACAGTGAAACCAAATGAAACTCAGATCAGGCTGTACCCCTCAGCTCCAAGACTAAATCATATTTTGTTATCGTTGGACAAGATTGTCCACAGTTCCACGCTGCAACAATTATTCTACTTTGTATGTTCTCGAATCGTCTATAAGGGCTTTCCACACGGGGAACGATAAACGCCCGTACTGTCGTGGTGATTCGGCATGCCACTCTGTGCTGACAGACGAGAATCTTGTAGCGTGGAAAAAAAGTCTTGTTGAAAATGAACTAGAAGGTGCAATTTATTACTCCCCGTCTCTAACACCCTATAGAAGTCTTGTGAATTAAGTAATACTGATGTTTGCAAGCATAAAATGAAACTAAATGGATACACTCTCCATCCATGTTCAACATTTTTTTCTCAGAAAAAAGAAGCGTCCAAAGAAATCCTTTAACATGGTGAAACATCTTGATGACATCATCAAGATGTTTCACCATGTTAGTGGTTTTCTTCAGACCTCCATTTCTTGGGAACACAGAATGCGGGAACTTCTTTATCATGTCTACCCAGCACCTCTAGGGTAGACTAATGACATATTAGAATGTTGGAAATGGGTGGACTTCCGCTTTAAGGAACAAAATGGATAGCTACTCTCCATCATTTAGCCGGTTGACCAAGAAGAAACCACATCAATGACTGTGTGTTGGTCCTCGGACAACTGGTTGAAAATAGCAGATCTACTGTAGTGAGATCACACGCGTGCGCGCCCACACACACACACACACACACACACACACACACACACACACACACACACACACACACACACACACACACACACACACACACACACACACACACACACACACACACACACACACACACAGACACCACACACACCACGTAAAGCATTACCGGGTAAAGCATTACGGGTTATATGAATTGTTCCAATTGTGCTATCCTTTTCAAGGTGACACCGTACAGCCTAGGCATGTTACAAGCAGATCGGTTCTCAGGTCAGTTTAGTGCCGTTCTCGTTTCAGCAGGTGTTCTAATCTTAACAGGATTGCTGAGGTGCTGTTCGTGTTGTAAATGCTGCCTGTATATAGCAGCATCTCTGTCCAAGGCTCTTCATGACGTGCATGACATTCATTCATCCATTCCGCAACCAGTGGTTTTCAAACCAGTGCTCCGGGGACCACCAGCGGCCTTCTAGGTGGTTCCATATAGCTAAACGATGGAGAGTTGATAACGAAACGGAGCCTTATGTTGTAGATCTTTAACTCTTGAGAGTGTAACACAGCATCGTTCCCGTCAGGGGCGGATGTAACATTTCCCAACTGGGAGGGGGGCAGTAGAAAACAGTATGGGGGCGGCTTCATTGCCCGTGCCGCTCCACGCCACGGACGAGGAAGCCGCACCCATAACATTTTTGGTTACAAGACTTATATTAGTCAATTAACCATTAATAACATCAGTTGTTGTTGAAGTTGCAACAGGCACGCAGCATGCATAAAGCTAAAGGTCTGACTGAGAGAGTTTTCTGTTTTCAATGATGAAATGCTGTTGATGAAATGCTGTTAGAGCAGTCATCTAGTGACTATGGAGGCTGCCATCTTACTCAGAGGTAAACAGCAGATGAATCGGGCATATCCTGTGCGTTGATCTAAAATGCCCCCACCACACCCAGAAACGGATACTTTGCACTTTGAAACATGAGTTGCACATTGGACTATACTGGCAGCAGCTAACTACTATTATTAAAAATATATTAATGGCAAAACGTGTTCATTTACAAGACATCTACACGACCAATAATGCGGAAGAATTGTTGTTTTCATCAATCGCCTGTTTTTAGCTCTCCTCTCCTATGCGGACAAAATCTTATCCAACCACACCAAAGTATTACACGTTTTTAGTTCTGAGAGGCTTCTCCTCATCAGACGGTGGTCAGTGGCCCAGATGCTGAATAAATAAATGATAGTCCTCCATATGAAAAGGGTTGAAATACCACTTGATCCACACACTCACGCATTCAATGCAGGCGTGAAGCCGTGCAGCGAAGAGCCACTACTGCTCATCGGAAAGCCTGGTTTAAAAAGGTGAGCTAGGGGACCAAATGCATGTCACTAGAGTCTCTTTAAGTCTACATATACTCTGCTGGTCGTCAAATAATGATAATAATAATTCAAAAAAACAAAAAGTGAATCTCCATGAATTCAAGGCTTCGTGAAATATTCCTTTAAGGCCCACTATGTCTACAAATGCTGCAAATTGCTAGAACAGCTCCTGTGACATTTAGGCCTGGTTGTTTTGCCTGGTTTCTGTTCACTGCTCAGTACTCTGATCCATTGTAGATACAGCCTACTATATTCTTGACAGTTACACATACATACATTACACGCACGCACGCACGCACGCACGCAGCACACACACGCACGCACGCACACACACACACACACACACACACACACACACACACACACACACACACACACACACACACACACACACACACACACACACACACACACACACACACACACAGAGCACCTTAGACCTGAATTGTTCCTAGTCAAAAAAGGTCAAAAGGTTATCCCATTTAAAACCAGGGAAATCATCTCTCATCTCATTTGGCTATTCAAAAATACCAGATCGACAAGCCCATGGCCAAATACATGTAATTTCGAGAGTCCTTGACATGTACGAATTTGATAAACGCTAACACCAGAAAAAACGGTTTGGGATTTAGAAGACATATTATTTTGTAGAATCGGCCATCTGTGATGGCCCAGAGATTAGTACAAGCCCTGCCTGGGTTCACCCACCACTGTAAGCACTTTCATTATAGGCAGACATTTGTTTTCTTCAAAAGGATTTCCCTCCCAAAACAATAAAAACGTCTATTTGCAAACAACCGCAGGTATGTCCCTTTTATGCCCGCATGCAATCCCCTCATACAGATGGATTTCAAGGACTCCACGTTCTGCACAGGGCCAAGGGAAGTCCTTCCCTATCTGATACATCTCTGGGATCATAATCTACATATTACCTCTTGGAGTTTACAAATATACCAATTGGGGTTTTATATAATATTATTTATACTATATAAAACCCCTATTTATATAAAACTACTACTACTACTAGTACCACGCTGTCTTAAATGAGATCCAAGGATTCTCCCAAACTGTTGCGTAACTGCATCAAAACATCGATTTTTAATTTCCAGAATCAAAGTATATATCAAAACAGCAACATTGATTATACTGTATATTGCATCATTTCTCAATTCAAATAGGTATCTTTGCAGATAATCGATTGCATTAATAGCCTACTACATAAAAAAAGAAAAAAGAGTGGTTTAATTTAGTTTAAGACAATGTCAATGAATTTTAAATAGGTACTGTATATCGATTTATATATCGATAATTGAATCGTATTGCATTGTGTCGCTAGAATTACCCAATATCGTGTATAGTGATATGTACTGTATTGAATCACTGTTAAAATGCATCGTTACACCCCTAGTTCGAACACGCATGGTGTCACTTGTTGCCCATGTATGGAGATTTCTTTCCACGTCCATAGGACGCCATAGTTTACTGACATCAGGTGGCTGACTTCCAAGTGCCATGAGAAGTGCACTGCTCACACAGTGCTGGCCAACACTGTGACTTTAAACAGGCCCCTGGCTTAGCAGAAGGAATATCTCTGTATGTTTGAATGAATGTCCTTTTCATTTTCTCTAAAACATAAATGCTTAATAAAAAGGCTCATTCATTCAGGTGGAAAAAGGGGGTAGCCGAGCACAGGAATGTGGTCAGAGATACCCACCAGGAACTAAACTGCATCCTACTGGAGAACACAGAGCTCTACTAAATTAACGTTTTGTGTCCTGATCAGATTTTAGTTACCGACCCTAGATTCTAGTCCATGACACTAAATTCTAGTTTGTGACACTAAATTCTAGTTCCTGCCGCGAGATTCTAGTTTTTCTGGAAAAATCTCTTTCTATGTCAGTGATGCTTAACATATTTCATAGGAAGGACCCCCAGAAATATCTATTATTTAGCTGCAGAACCTCATCTGATGTTATTCTAGGGATCCCCCAGAAGCAAAGATTTGAGTTAAAAATGTTTGCTTTCCAAAAGTATTTAAAGATTTGCACCACGTTTTCACAATTTTTCAAAAATACCAGAATACAAGCTCATATCGCGCCACTCGGTGGCGCGATATGAGCTTGTAGGTCTGCTATTTTTCAACAGCTAAACACCAAAACAAGTTCAGTACAGAAAGGCTTAATAACGGATACATCAGAACCTTTTGGGCACCTCAGCGGTATTTTATTTCTTTATTTATTCTCTCTCTCTCTTCCTCCTCTCTCTCTCTCTCTCTCTCTCTCTCTCTCTCTCTCTCTCTCTCCAAAATGTCAAAAGAAAAAAGGAAAAAAAAAAACAATAATGTAATGTATGTCCTGGAAAATGGGTGGAAATTATTTATGATTGGAACACGCCTAAATGTCACAGAAGGTGTTCTAGCAACTTGTAGACATACTGGGCTTTAAAGGGATATTTCACCCAAACAATGACGTATAGTTACACAGTTACACACCCCATGAAGCCTTGAAATTCATGGAAATGTTTTGTTTTTTTAACTGTTGTTGTTTTTTGTCACATTCTTGAAGCAATGGTTTGATGACCAGTAGAGTTTGGAGACTCAAGGAATGTTATGCATTTGACCCCGTCATCTTTTTTTTAATAAAAATAAATGTACATATAAAACCAAATATGTAAAATACTAAATAGATACATAAAGTATTTCTCATTCCAGGAGCCCACTGTTCTGGGAACCCTATAATGAATGGATATCAAGAGACGTGCAGGAAAATGTTTGCCAAGGGTGCTGGGAGATGGGAGTGGATCACTCCTTTTTGTGTTTTGTGTTTTGTTGTGTTATCCGTGAGATCATGGCCTCAGAATTGACTTTAATCTAAAGGCCTTTCCGTTGTGTCCATGAAGCACACCATTACGACCTGCGGCCAAATTGACAAAACACCTTTCTACAGGTAAAATCACAAGTTCTCACACTTGTTCTCAAGATTGCCAAAAATAATAATAATAATAAGGGTAATAAGGGTAATAATTACAGTACCAGTTTCAACTGGTACTGCACTAGCATCATACTCTAGTACTATCACCATAGTACATGATAGTACCCGGTGTCAATGGGTACTCACTCGCTTCATACTATAGCATCATAGTACGTAATTGTAGTACACTGTGATGACAATGGGCACTGCACTAGCTATAGCATCATAGTGCATCATACCCAGTGACAATGGGGCGTATTGCACGATAGTATCATAGTACTAGTTGACAATGTACACACTGTCAACGAGTACTATGTGCTGAGACACTCGTATTCTATGACATCTGCAACATAACATGTTCCAATGTCATGTTCCATCATGTTCTCCTCTATATACATGTTCTTCGACTGCATCTTCTACCACATGTTGTTTATGTTCTAAACATGATCTCCTTCAATCATGCTCTACGTGTGATGGTTATACTCTACTCTGTAATGGCATTTAGTTTCTGGGTTTCTGAGGAAAAGAAGCAACAACAACAACCACCATGGAATCAAATTCATATTTTATTTCGGATTCTAAGACAACCTGCCGGAAAGTGCACATGCAATGTTTACATGTGTGGGTGAACGCGTGTGTGCGTACTCTGAAAATGTGGCGCGTGTGTGTGTGCCTGTGTGCGTGTGGGGGCGTGCATGTGGGGTGTGTGTGTGTGTATGGAAGAAGTGAAAGCCAATACAAACACATGCACACGCGCGCACACATTTACCAACACGTAGGCACGCATGCACGCACACACCTACCCACACATGCGAGAGCACACATACACACACACACACGCACACGCACACACACACTTACCTTACAGAGATCAGTCTTTATAGATGTGAACCAAACCCACAGCTTCTTCTAATGAGCACACATATTATCCAGGATGGAAAAATCCACCGCAATACAGCATCATATTCAGAGTCCTCCTCCCGAGTGCTGGGCGGAAAGAAAATGAACGCCAAAAAATATAAAATTAAAATAACAGAATAATCCTGGTGTCAG